>BOPN01005474.1:47841-77841 GCA_017312705.2 Penaeus japonicus
CATCTTTTGTATGATCTCTTTAATTAAAAACAAAGTGATCTTGAACCAGAACTGATTATAGCTCAAGTGATATTTGATTGTACCGAGACTCGTGATTTGCATTTTGTATACATTCCTAGATTCCTTACCTACATTTAAATCCTTACCTCTATTCCCCTGCTTTGCCCTCGCCCTCTTCCTTCCCTCCTCCCTCCGTCTGTGCCTTCGCCCTCGCCCTCTTCCTTCCCTCCTCCCTTCGTCTGTGCCTTCGCCCTCGCCCTCTTCCTTCCCTCCTCCCTTCGTCTGTGCCTTCGCCCTCGCCCTCTTCCTTCCCTCTTCCCTTCGTCTGTGCCTTCGCCCTCGCCCTCTTCCTTCCCTCTTCCCTTCGTCTGTGCCTTCGCCCTCGCCCTCTTCCTTCCCTCTTCCCTTCGTCTGTGCCTTCGCCCTCGCCCTCTTCCTTCCCTCTTCCCTCCGTCTGTGCCTTCGCCCTCGCCCTCTTCCTTCCCTCTTCCCTCCGTCTGTGCCTTCGCCCTCGCCCTCTTCCTTCCTTCCCTCCTCCCTCCGTCTGTGCCTTCGCCCTCGCCCTCTTCATTCCTCCCTCCGTCTGTGCATTCGCCCTCGCCCTCTTCCTTCCCTCCTCCCTCCGTCTGTGCCTTCGCCCTCGCCCTCTTCCTTCCTCCCTCCGTCTGTGCCTTCGCCCTCGCCCTCTTCCTTCCCTCCTCCCTCCGTCTGTGCCTTCGCCCTCGCCCTCTTCTTCTGTCTTCCTTGTTCCCCGTTTTTGAGTGTACCACGAGCAGTAACGAGTTAAAGTCTGTAAATTTCATTTTGGTGGAACTTTGTATCTTATCAATGTCAGTTTTCCGTTGTATTACCGAGTGACTGCAAGGCTTGACCTTCATGTATTGTGATAATTAAGTTTCTGGCGTTTTAATGGTTTATTTGTCATTTTAAATTGTGCTTTTGTATCTAATAGGTTTTCATTTGTTTTTATTACGTGTAAGGATTTGCTTAGTTCAATTTCTGATTTTGCGGTTAGCTTGATACTGAGTGCTCTATTTTGAACTGCATCGCGAAAGTGGATCTAGGTGAATTTCGTAGTGAGTGAATTACATTTTACCAATCAGTGAGTGACTTTTTGTTTTGTTGACAAGTCCTGGCAATATGCATACAAGAGGAAAGGCTCAAAAGAAAGGTGTTAGCTCGACTAGCCAACCCTCCACTAGGAGTCAGTCCACGGAAAGCCTCCCCCTCATAGTCCAAGGCTCGGACAGACTAGTGCGTGAGTCTGTCGCTGCAATGGAAGGGGAAATGTCAATGATCGAAGAGTTTTATCAAAGGATGGCAACTCTTATGGCCCAGAACGAGCAAAATTTGCTTGCCAGAATAGAGGAGTTGGCTCAAAAGAGTGATGAGCAGGCACGGGAGAGCAGTGATAGGCTAGACAGACTAGAGGAGAGGCTGAATATCGGCCATGCTTCTGGGGAAGCCGCAGCTCAGACTAGCGAGTTGGGGGCTCCATGTAGCGCTCAGGAAGCTTCGGGTCCCGCCGAGAGGATCACACCACAGGCTACTGCAGCAGTGCCTAAAGCAGTAGACAGTCCTCCGATAGCCACCGCAACTGAGGGCCTTACCCGGGAGACTCTCTTAGAGTGGGAGGGAAGGCTGAATAGGAAAGAGAGGGAGCTGGAAAAGGAAAGGAGGGAGCTTCAGCTTAACCCACTTGGGTTAGCCTCTAGTTTAGCTAATGCAGACCTTGGTCCTAATGCCCGTGACTTCTATAGGCGGCCTCAACAGAACGCTTTTACATTCCAGAAACAGCTAGGAGGCCCACTATAGTATCTGCTCCTCCCATCCTTAGCAGTGAACCTTTTAATGATTGTGTGAGAAGGGCTCCTACAGCTGTACATCCTGAGAGAACAACTGATTTCATTAGGAGAGTCCCTACCTCTGAGTCTGACCATACGATCTCGTATGTAATCAGCAGTCGTGACAATGTGCCTCATTTTAAAGGGGAAATTTCAGCCTGAGACCCCCTCAAGAGGAATCAGGAGATTGAATCCTGGATTTGCTCCATTGAAAACTTAGACCTCCCACTGGGGATGCCTTTATCAGAACAGCCAGAGCTAATTGCCGTGGTAGGGCTGAAACCATAATTAATTCCGAGACCTTTGACCACATCACAGACTGGGCATTATTCAAGAGGGAATTAAGGAGGAAATTTATGGGAACATATACCGCAGCTGACTTTTACAAAGTCTTGTATGACCACACCATGACTGAGACCCAAGCTCCCATGGACTTTTATCTCCAAATCGAAGCCTCAGTTTATCAAGGCTTCAGGGACCATAGAGAGGCTATTGGGGACCCCTCCGAGCTCATAAGAAGAGTCTTTTTATCAGGAATTCCCGGTTGGCTTAGGGATTTCCTGGCACTTAAAGACGATTGTACTTCTCAGCAATTGGCTGAGACGGCTCAAAGGGTTTGGAACTCTCGTAATGGCATAAAACATGGCCACCTCACGAATCGACATCAGTCACCAAACCCTCTTGCTGAGGAATACCATCCTCGACGCCACTTTGGTGGGCAGTCACTTAGGACAAGAGACCCTTACAGCCTTCACCCTGTGACCGTGAACTCGCCATCCACCTCCATTCCTCTAGCCTCTCCACCTAGACGTACTCAGTCAGGCCTATGGTGCGACTTCCACCAGAGCACCACTCATAGTACCAATGAGTGTAGGGCTATAGCGATTTCACGCTCACCCACACAAACAGGGCCTTACACGTGTTTCAGGTGTGGACAGAATGGCCATTTGGCTCGGGAATGTCGATTTCCGCGGCGCCAGGGAGCCAGCCATTACCAGGCTACAGGGACTCCATTGAGAGTAATGCAGCTGAGTGTACACGAGAGGGACGGACGACCTCTCGTGGCACTCAATGTTAACAATAAAACCGTTATATGCTTTATAGACACAGGGTCTCAGGTCAGCATTATCAAGCCTAGTGCCCTTGGTATCATCGATCCTGATAATAATCTAAAACAGCAGGTATCACTAAAAATCCTGCAAGGGATTTCTGGGGAGCCTATCAAGTCCACAGCAGATGTGCCACTTGAGTTCCAGCTTAAAGCAGGACTGGCCTACATCCACCAAACTACAATTGCTGACTTGGACTTTCCAGGAGATGTGCTTCTAGGTATTGATTTTCTGAGAAGAGCCAATTTTACGTTACGATCTGCTGCCTATGCATCAACAGGCACCTTGATCCTAGAAGGCTGTCACTTCTCTGTAGTATATACAAACTCCACGTCTTTGAAGATAGCCATGGTCAGCAAAGATAAAGTAGATGCTTCCACTCAGACAACATTAGTGTCTGAACCTGCGCCAAAGCCTAACCCGGAGGCAACCGTTCACCTTGCTAAGCAAGGTGAATGGTTGCCTCCTTCCAGGAATGTTTCTGGAAGGATGTGTCTCTCGGTTAGGTCAGAGCAATGGAGATGTACTGTTAACTCCCACCGTCACTGGAACTCTTGCTCTACCCCATTCAGTGACCACTCTTACTAAGAGACATTGTAAAATATGGGCCATAAACCCCTCATCGCGGCCAATTAAACTTAAATGTGGGACCAGACTTGGAACTATAGCCTCCATTGATGTAATTTATAGTAATGCTTCGGAACAGTCTGTAAAACCTGACACGATTGGTCATGACGGTATTGATGACCTGGTACCTGCAAAAGAAAACGTTAGTAGTGCCTGCAACAGCAATATAGACCCTGAAAGGAAAGAAATGGTTAGTGACGCCCATGGCGACAATGTAGAAAATGGTAGGGAGCCTGAAAGGAAAACATTAATCCACACTGTTAGTAGTGGCAACGTAAAGAATCTGGAGGAAGGAGTTGGTAGTAATTATAGGAATTGTCATCAGGAGGAAGTCGGTGCCAGGACCAATAAGCATCCTGTCGAAGATTCCTCCAAGTCCGATTTTGAATTGGACTCAGAAATGGAGTGGGACTACTCTGTATACCCTTATTTGGATGACATAAGTGAAGAGGGCGATTTGGACATTGAAGGTTCCGTGTTACCACCCTCTATCGCCCTAGCTACTTGTGAGGCAGCAAAAGAGCAATCTTTTATAGATGCAGAAGGAGCCAGTACATTGTCTCTGGATCATTTAACTCCTGAGCAAAGATGGGAGGTCCGAGAATTGCTGGAAGAACACAAGGGATTGTTTGACGGTGGAGAGGAGACTATTGGTCTCGTCCCGGGAATTCGCCACCGGATTAACACGGGTGATGCTAACCCCACATGCACCAGGCAATGGCGACTACCTCTATATATATATATATACGTATATATATATATATATATATATATATACATTTATTTATCTATAAATAAATAAATTATAAATAAATAAATAAATATATATATATACACATTTATTTATCTATTTATATATTATAAATAAATAAATAAATCCCCACGAGAGGGCCGGACGACCTCTCGTGGCACTCAATGCTAACCACAAAACCGTTAAATACTTTATAGACACAGGGTCTCAAATCACCATTATCAAGCCCAGTGCCCTTGGCATCATTGATCCTGATAATAAGTTACAACAGCGGTTGTCACTAAAAACCCTGTGAGGGATTTCTTGGACTTTGCAGGAGATATGCTTTTAGGCATTGATTTTCTGAGAAGAGCCAATTTTACACTACAATCTGCTGCCTATGCATCAACAGGCACATTGATACTAGAAGGCTGTCATTGATATACAGCAGGGGATTTAACCAGCATATGAGGGACTTGCAAGAGACCCTGACTTTGCTTTCAGCTGCTGGACTTAAGCTAAATCTAGATAAATGTACCTTTGCAGCAACTGCGATGAATTTCCTTGGTTTTACAATCACTCCCGAAGATGTGCTGCTTAATCAAGAGAAGGTGAATGCAATTTCTAGAATGTCACCATCCTGTAATATCAAGGAGGTTCGCAGATTTCTAGGTTATACTGTTTTTTTCGTAAACATATCCCAGGTTATGCAACCATATCCCCCCCCTTTGCACCTCTTGCTTAAGAAGAACCATAAATGGTCTTGGGGTCCTGACCAACAGATGGCTTTTGATGAGCTTAAAGAAAGGCTTATTACGGCTCTCGTGCTTCGTCAGCCTGACATTAGCCGGGATTTTGAGCTCCACGCTGATGCCTCAGCAATTGCAATTGGGTGATGTCTTATGCAGAGGGGTGAATGCAATGTGTCATATGCTATTGCTTTGACAGGAGCCAGACCAAAGCAAAGATACTGGCTGCGATCGAGCAGTAAGTGAAAGTGATAAGTATAGAAACGAGTGAATCAAACCGGTGCTTAGAAAGTGTTATAGATGCAGTACCTAGGAAAAAATACGAGCCTGAGATCATTTAATTGAAAGTATGCAGGCATTGAAAATGTTTTCGATGATCATAAATTTTCTACCAATTTATGAAAAGCAGCTATTGATATTTAATGTTTGCTGTGTAATGTTTACCGTGTACTCTTGTAGTGTATCATTGTACTGTAATGTTTTGAAATTGTGTTTTGATATTGTTTTTGTTCCTATTGCTATGTATTCATTATATTTTATTGATGTACATCATTCTGCGTATGGTCTGGCAGCCGTGTTAAGCACGCCCAGCTACCCATACACTCTAGCTTTGTAAAGGCATGTAATCGGGCTCAGGCCTTCCTTTCTTTCTACTTCCAGGTTGTCTCCGTTGACTCTTCGACCCCATGGCATTGGAGAGTTGTGAGGTCTCCTACCCCCTCCCCCCCTTTTCCTGATCCATGCCCTTATTCCATCCCCTTTTCTAGCATTCATATCTACCCCCTTTTCTACTCCAGCTTATACCTGTATGCCTTCCTTATCCTTATCTTTCATGCCCCTCTTTTTCTATTCCCTACTTGCTCTCTCCCTCTCTCGCTTTCTTTACTCGTTTCTGTTCACTTGCCCTCGTTTTCTTTTCTTCGTACTCCTTCCTTATTCCTTTTCATTGGTCCGAACTTTTCTTGCTATATTCCCTTTTCACTTTCCACCTTTACTTATCTTCTTACTGTCTATAACTTGGTCTATTCCTACCCTCTCACTAGTTTCCGTCTTTCCTGTTTATTTTCCCTCGTTTTCTCTCGATCGCACGCTTTCCACACTCCTTCTCTTTCGTTCATCTTTTCGTTCTTCATTTTCCTTACTTTTCATTCGCTAACGCCAGATCTACAACATTTGCATGCCAGGACACGAATCGGCAATAGCAGAAGCAGCCCAGCACTTGATTTTTCAAACATTTAGATTCATAACCATGATCCCAATGTGTCTTCATTAGCGACGAGTAGTCTGTGAAACCTGGCGCGATTCGAGTTTTGCAGAAAGGAACGGCTTCTTTGAGTTTGCTCTTTGGTTCTGTCGTTTACTTCGAATACTGTGCTGCTAGATAGGAAGGGCAGCTTCGAGCTGCTTTTTTCTCTTCTTTATTTTTAGATCTAAAGCTTCTTTCTGACTTTTGCAACAAAGGCCAAGTTGAACAAGATGAAAACTTTTTTTTTTTTTTTTTTTTTTTATTACAACGTATACTTTGTCGTTTACTTCTTCTTTTTCTAAGTAGTACGAGGACAATAACGCCAATCGCGACTCTATCGGGTCGCATTTTCATTATCCGAGTACAAGTCCTAGGAACTGAAAGCGTTGAGGACAGAGGGCAGAGGGATGATGGACAGAGGACAGAGGAAAGAGTGAATTCGAAAGGGACATTTTGAGAAGCAAATCCAAGGGCTGTCTGGATATACAGTACTAAAAAAACGAAACGAGAAGTTACACAAATACCATGTTTACACATACCTATATATAAACATATACATAAACATATATATATATATATATATATATATACATATATATATATATATATATATATATATATATATATATATATATATATATATATATGCAAAATCGTAGTAATAAAAGTCTTAGGCCAAGGAACACAAGCCTTTATAATAGTTACGCACAAAAAATACTCGTTTTCTTTAAAAATCATAAATAAAAGAACTTACCCAATTATCAAGTGAATTAAACCGGTGCTTAGAAAGTGTCACAGATGCAGTACCTATGAAAAGAACACGAGCCTGAGATAATTCATTTGAAAGTATACAGGGATTGATAATATTTTTGATGATCATAGATTTTCTACCAGTTTATAAAAAGCATCTATTGATACTTAATGTTTGTTGTATAATGTTTAATATGTACTCTTGTATAATGTTTAATATGTACTCCTGTGTATCATTGTACTGTAATGTTCTGAAATTGTGTTTTGATATTGTTTGTTCTTATTGCTATATATTAATTACATTTTATTGATGCACATCATTCTGTGTATGGTCTGGCACCTAGATCTTAACGCGTAAATGATAGGCTTATGGTCTGTGATGATATGGAAGCTGCGACCTTCTACCTCGCTTCGGAAATGCTTAATGGCAAGGTATGCAGCTAAAAGCTCCCTACAGAATGCCGAGTGTGAGGTCTCCGACCTCCTACCCCCTCCCCCCCCCTTATCCTGATCCATGCCCTTATTCCTTAGTCTCCCCTTTTACCGCTTTCCTCGTCCTTACCTCTTTTTCATAGTTTCCCCTTTACTAGCATTCATACCTACTCCTCTTTCCACTACAGCTTATGTCTATATACCTTCCCTATCCTTATCTTTTATGCCCCTCGTTTTCTCTTCCCTACTTCTTCTTGTCTCCCTATTCTCTCCTTTTCTTTATTCGTTTCTGTTCACTTGCCCCCGTTTTCTTTTCCTTGTACTCCTTCCTTATTCCTTTTCATCGGTCAGAACTTTTCTTGCTATCTTCCCTTTTCACTTTCCACTTTTTCTCATCTTCTTACTATCTGTAACTCGGTCTATTCCTACCCTCTCACTAGCTTCCGTCTTTCCTGTTTATTCCCTCGTTTTCTCTCGCTCGCACACTTTCCACACTCCTTCTCCTTCGTTCATCTTTTCGTTCTTCATTTTCCTTTATCTTCATTCGCTAACGCCTGTTCTTTACTCTCCACTTTTACTTTCGTGCTAACTTCTCCCTTTCTTTTTCTTAGTCTATTTTATCTCTTCTCTTCTCTTGCCTTCTGCTTGCTTTCCTCCTTATCCCCTCTCGACTTACCGTTTCACTTGTTTTCGTTCTGTTTCTCTCGCTTACACTCTCCTACTCGCCTCCTCCTGTACCCTACTCCCCTACCCTCCCCTCTGCCTAATCCCGAATCCCGAATCCCGAATCCGAATCCTTACTTGAAATTAAGGTAATCCAGAGGGGCGGCACTCAAGCACTTCGGAGATGATTCCCGCCCACGCAAACAATATACTACTTATTGCTGCAAGACCATGTAATTTATTTTGTACAAATAAATGGTTTTTATATGTTTTATACAATAAGTTCCTCATTGTGTTTTCGAGGGGTTCGAACCCCTCGGGTGCGGATAAGACTGAACAATTCTCTTTTTATCGATTTTTATTAAGTTCTTACCAACTTTTACGTACGTCTTAGCTGTGGATGGGTATTTTATATCTACCTTTTTTATTTTTTTACATAATTTTACTAAATTAGTTTTATAACTTTTTATTTTCGTAATGGAAATTCCCACCACGACTCTTATTAAACTCTTTTATTATAATTGATTTTATTTGTTGTATTAAATACTTTAATTCTTAAATACTTACTGATTTTATTATTTATTTTTGCTTTTACTTGTCTTTTGAACTATGGATTTTTAATTTCTCATTTTTTACTTTCGATCTGCCATCGATCTGCCACGTCACCAGTCTTATTTCGCATTTTATTAATCAGTGGGACGTTTTTCAAGTGATCCATTTGTATTTAACATTACGTTATAATTATGTTCTATTTTTGCGCTTTGTTTTATAATTTATACTAAGTGTTTTATTGATAAGTTACGTGGATTTTTGTGTTCATTATTTTATTTTATTTTACTTTGCCATTTTGTATCCTTTTTACATGACTTTTATTTGTATTTACTTTTAATTAAACCTTTTTTGTAATTGTATATATTTTATGAGATGTGATTACTTTTATTGTGAAATAATTTGTTGCCACGTTGGCGCCTACGGCCTGTATATAAAGCGCTCCAAATAAACCCAGAAGGGGAGTTGTCTCTGGACTCGGTGTTTGTGTAACACCCCCTGGATTGCCTGGATTTCCCTGTGGCGACATGCTGGAGCAGCAAAGAAAGTTTGTGTTTGACCCTTTTACATGCCAGATAGGGATAATTGCTGGACGTGCTTTGTGTGATTACTTAGAAGACATAAATACGTTACTGGCCAGCCCAGCCAGAGATGCCCTCACAAATGTTCCTTTTAATTTGTTACTTTTGAAGGAGTCTTGCCTTTCTTTTTATGTTTTTGATACTTTTATTAATTTACTTTTTTAAACTCCTTTTTACGTCAGTCCATTTGACCTTATTTCTCATGCTTTTATTATTTTATCACGGGCGTTTGTAAATAGAGGTGGCGAACGCACGTAACCAGACCCATCTTAATTGGGACTTGTACCTGGGGTGTGGGACGAATAAGTCTCCCCACGGGGAAGTGAACGGGCCCCCTCCCTCTTCCTTTCGGCCCTAAGCCGCCATCCGCCGCTTCGGCGGGTGATTTTTCGGGCTTCCCCTTGACATTACCTTACACAGGGTTATTGGTCCAGCTTATTTCAATAATATAATTAATCAGCTCATTGCTTATGTCATTAACTGGTATAAAAAAATGTACTAAGAAATGTGCAAAGTGAAAGCACGTGCCAGATTTGACGGAAATTTCCATAGATCAAAGTAATATCCATCGAGCACATAGGCCTTTCATGCCAAGCGACCGCTGGGATGTCTAGCGATCCCTTAATCTACACTGTTTATGAAGCTCTATTGAGTGTTCGGATGCAAATCCATGTTTATTTCGATGCGGCGGATTTGTTGAGTCCATATTTATTTATGTAATTGTTCAAATTAGTCAATATGATTGTATCTCTCCGTTAGATTACTGGTTTTAATATATAGCGTTAGGCTTCCCGTATTCAGGTACATATCAGTAGTATTTCAATAAAAATGAATTAATTAAATAGCAGAATGGAGCGATTTGATTAAACCGTTATAAATGCAGCTTCTTTGTTGGTGTTATACAATACTCCTTTTCATTCTGACGGAATCTCACGCGGAAGAAGGAAACTGGTCATGGTGTGCGCAGACATTGAGTTCAAGGAACCAATTGTATATCTCAAACCCGAGCGTTCACACTTGCTATAAAGTCCGCGAACTCTTTTCCAATTAAGCGACGTTGTAGTGATCATTGACTTATTGATGTAAGTTGCAATTCTTAGGTAACTTGCCATAATTAATATATGTACATTTATAATAGATTACCAACGGAGTGGGCCGAGCGGTAAGCACTCTCCGAAGGCACGGTGGGTCTGGGATAAATATTGCTCGTGAATCTTTGTTGAAAGTATTACTCCCTGTACACAAAAAGAGCCTGGGCACAACTCTTGCTAAAAAACATGTAATCATAAAAACACAAATTCATAAAACTAATATTTAATTACTTGGCATGGATATATATACATAAATGATAAGATTATAGCACAACCTGCACATACAACTGGAGCACACTACTTATCTTACAAATGTCTCTCGTACCGTCCGTTGAATACCACTGGATAACACAGATATAATATAAATAAAGGCTCGGCTACGGTCTCTCTCTATATCGACTTATAGCAGGAGGTCCTCTTACCCGGCAGTCTTCCGTCAAGGATCTCTGGCTTATGGAAAGAAAACCTCACTGCTAATAGCAAACTGCCCGTTTGGATGAGGAGAGAGAGTACCAATAGCTTTGGCCGTGCGAGCTTGAGTCGCTTGTTCCTCTCCGGACATCTCCCTCAACGTCTTGGAGGCGGTAACCAGCAGTTAAGATCTTTAAGACGAGCGAGACCTCCTTGGCTCCCATGTTTTAAAATTAACAAAATACAATGAAATAAAAAAATAAAAAGACAGGAAAGCTAAAAGACACACATAACATTTTATTGTTCGTTGCTAGCACCATGTATTAAAACGTTGCAATGTCTCGGTGCTGGTCCCTGGTGGCCACGGGTAGAATCTCAAAGCGTCCAGCCCTGCCACGAATAGCTTGGGATCCCCTAAAAGACAGCCCGTTTTCCAATCAGGAGATAATTCACTACATCCCTCCCAAGGTCGGGGCGTAGCTGCAAGCGTAGCTAAAAACTTCTAGTTTGGTGTGTCTGCGGGGGTTCAGGCCTGCTGCAAATATACAAAAAATGATCACAAATCATTCACAAAGGTTGCAGGTTGCATAAGAGGCGTCTGCTCTAATTAAGGACTCAGCTCGCTTAATCTGGGGGTGAGAACAGGGATAAGTTAGTGTTAATGACCAGAAATATTACAGGCTTGTATAAAATCATCATTCATGAATATCCAATGCCGCTAATTAAATATTTTACAAACGAACAAATAAAAGTAAAACGACAAGTAAAAACACACAAGAGATCACCGGTCGCAATAAATAATCAGGCAAGGGATGAAGATAGTTCACAGGCAATACCATGGGCTCGGGATCGTCTCCGCCTTCTATCTGATCAGGATCTTCATGATCTTCCCCATCTTCCGGAAGCTGGAGTTCTGCAGAAGCATAATAGGCTTTCATCTGATTTACGTGAACTTGCTTCTCCTCTGCAGGGTTTTGAACGTTGCAGACTATGAAAGTAACTTCATTCAGTCGCTTCTTCACTCTAAACGGTCCTTGCCATCGTATCGTAAAGATTCTTGCTGATCCTCCTCCTCTGTTCGGCTTATATTTCCGGATCATCACCAGGTCTCCCACAATCGGTTGAAAGACACCACGTACGGTCTTGTCATAGTCAGCCTTCCACCTTTCTCGGGCACGTTGCGATGCGGTGAGAGCAGCTTCCCTCGCGACGTTCAGTCTCTCCCGGAAATCAGCGGCAGATGCATCCCGAATAACTGCGTCTCCCGTTAAAGGCGTGGGGAAGGGTCCAAGATTTCCAGTGAACAGGTACAGAGGCTGATTGTTAACACTCCGGTGAATGCTGGTGTTTATTGATAGACGGACTTGCGGTAAAAATTCATCCCAGCGTTGAGGTTGCCTCTCTATCAGTACTGCCAGCGTATCCTTCACCACTCTATTTGCTCGTTCAACCATTCCATTAGCCTGTGGGTGGTGAGAAGTAGATAAGTTAAGCCTCGTGTTGAGGATGTTGCAAAGCGCGGAGAAGACTGCATTATTAAATTCCGGGCCACGATCGGTCTGGATGATACGTGGCGGCCCGAAAAGCGTAACAAAGTTGTTGATGAATGCATCAGCTACAGAGTGTCGGTCACGGTTACGTAATGGGATTAACTGAAGAAATCTTGTGGCGTGGTCGATTATCGTCAGAATGTAGTGATTCCCATTCAGACTTGGTCCAGCGTCAATAAGGTCGAGTGACACTTTCTCGATGGGATGATGGGGCGTCTGAACATTTTGAAGCTTGCCACGCCGTAATGCTGTGCCCTTGCGTCGCTGGCAAACTTGACAAGAGCGGACAAAAGATCGAGTAGCTTGCAACATATTGGTAAAAAAGTATTGTTCTTGTAGTTTGCAATACGTTCTATAAGCACCAGGGTGAGCGTCGTCATGCACGTGTTTTATAGCCAGATCCTGCATGGTTTTGGGCACCACCAACTGATAAACCAGGCGGTCCGGTAGTCGTCGTATTCGGTATAACAGTTCATCCCTCATCTCGAAATCGTCCAGGGGAAGAGGTGCTGCTGGCGGGGGCGGGGCGTCGTCGGCCAGGAAATCAAGAAGAGGTCTCCATACCGGGTCATCTCTCTGGGCTTGCTGGACAGTTTCCTCGTCTAGCAGGGCGACACTTTCAACAGGTGCAGTGTCTGCAGGTTGATGATCTGGTTCCTCTACAAAGGCACGAGACAGCATATCTGGAACGTGATTATAAGCACCCAGTTTGTATTTTATTTCATAATCATAAAACATCAGCTCGTGCGCCCATCTACTCATCCTCGTAGACTTTGTTCGACGACTGAAAGTATACACAAGAGGTTGGTGGTCAGTGTAGATCGTGAAATGCTTTGCGTATAAATATGGATCAAAATTTCTCACAGCCTCGACCACAGCCAATGCCTCGGCGTCAATAGTTGAATAACGAGTCTCCGGCTCTTTTAACTTACGAGAAAAATAAGCCACTGGGCGAGGAGAGTCACTGTCATCACGCTGAATCAATACTGCGCCGATTGCAACTTGGCTAGCATCGGTGTGTACTTCAAAAGGACGTGAGAAATCAGGTTTGGCTAGGACTGGCACTGATGTAAGGGCATCCTTGAGGCGTTGAAAAGCGTCTTGGTGTTTTTCCTCCCAGTGAAACTTTATATGTTTCTTTGTCAACTCGGTGAGGGGCGCCGCAATCGCCGAATACCGTTCTATATGTCGACGGAAGAATCCGGTTGCGCCGAGAAAGCGGCGTACTTCTTTCTGGCTGCGGGGGGGAGTCATACGATCTATAGCTGCAACTTTTTCTGGATCAGGAAGGATTCCATCAGGAGTGACGAGGAAACCTAGGAATTTCATGGTGTTAGTTGCAAACTGACACTTCTGATTGTTCAGCTTCAGGCCAGCATCTTTTAAAAGATGAAGTGTTTCTTCCAGGTGTACAAGATGTTCGTCGAATGATGCACTGTGGACCACTATGTCGTCTAAATAGGCCACAGCATGCTTTCCAAGCACTGGAGAGAGTATGAAATTGATGGCGCGCTGAAAGGTAGGTGGGGCAGTCACTAGACCAAAAGGTAGCCTGGCAAATTGCCACAGACGGTGGCCATCAGAGAACGCCGTCTTCGGACGGTCTGGCTTTGCAACAGGAATTGCCCAGTAAGCTGATCTTGCGTCCAAGGATGTAAACCAAGATGTTCCATTGAAATTGTCGATGAGTTCATCAATCCTTGGAAGAGGATAACTATCGGTCGTGGTAACTTTGTTGAGGTTCCTATAGTCTATGCAGAAACGTAGTGTTCCATCTTTCTTTTTTACTAAGACGACTGGAGAAAGCCAAGGGGATGATGATGGTTCAATTACTCCAGCTTCCCTCATCTTTCTGCATTCTTCTTTTATGGTCAGCTTTGCTGCATGTGGAAGCCTCCACTGCCGGGTAACAATTGGCTTGGCATCGCCAGTTTCGATGGTGTGTTCTACTCCTGGTATGGTTCCAACGGCTGACTTATCTTCTGTGAATATTTCAGTGTACCTGCTAAGTAGTTCACGGAGCTTCCTTTGCTGCTGTTCTGCAAGATGACTAAACATACCATCATTTATCGTCATGACTTCGTCAATACTGACCCTGCTCTCACCGATGTCTTCATCGCCGGAAGTTGAGCTGTCGGATAAGGTGTCAGGGAAACTGATAAAGTCCTCGTATCCAAAATCCAGGGTTCCAAATTCAGATTCAAATTCATCATCTTCGAGGTCCCCAAGAAACTCTGGTTCATCAAGAGTATTTGCAGAGGTGACATCTGGAACGGTGATGGGGGATTCTCGTGAAGGGATGAATGCATCACGGCCTCCCAAAGGCCGGGAGTTTGTTGCATACACCGCTGCAACAGGGCTTCCACGGGCGATCACTTGACCTGGTCGTAATTTGATGGCACGAGACGTTGCGTTTACCACCCAGACATCCGTTCGGCGATCTTCAATTCTCGTTACACTGGCGGGGATGATCAGCTTGTTGGTTGATGGAGCGACTTCAATCTCGTTGTCTTTAACGGACCGAGGCACTCTGCACTTGACGAAGCTTGCACTATCAGGCGGTACTTCTACTGGCTTAGTGCAATGAAGTGGACATCCGTGGGCTGACGTGATTGAAGTCTTTGCATCGACGAATCAAACAATGCGAGGCTATATGCTTTGTAAAACATCACATCGAGTTGACAACCCAAGATGGACAGATAGCTGAAACGAGGTGGAGGTTCGTGGTGAAAACTGAAAGCAAACCTCCTCAAAAAATCCATCCCAAGTAATATGTGTCCAAGGAAGCGGGTATCAAGCACAGAAGCACGGTGGGTTATACTTACAGAGTCTGATAATTGTAGTGGTAAGTCAACCTCTTCTGTTACCTCCATCGGTGTCCCAGAGATTCCTTGAAGCACACGGTAACAATTGTGCTGCTTTACGATGTTAAAGCGTGGTAAGTGCTCCTCTTTGATGATGGTTATTGCAGAACTAGTGTCAATGAACGCCATAATCGGGACATCATTCACATGAAGCTTGACCATCGGTCGTCCTCGGTCTGACTCTTCGTAGTCAACGTCTGCAATATCCGGTTGCACTTCCACTTCCGTCTGTACAGCGACACTAATTCTCGCTGTCCACTTGCGTTCCTGTATTGGTGAACGTGCGGGGTGGCATGTGGCTGGTTGACGTCGGGTAGTAGGCTCGTGTGTCGGTTGCAATGCCAGCGGAAGACGAGAGCCTCCAGACTTCCCTGTGGCGTTTTTGCGTTGTTGAAAGGGCCGGTAAGGGCGCTCGTCAGGACAAGACGAAACAAAGTGCCCGGGCCGACCGCAGCGGAAACAACGTCTCTCCTCTCGTGCTCGTGCTCGGCAATCTGCAAGGCTGTGACCCGTCGTTTGATGAAACGAGCAAAAGTCCCTCTCGTCCTCACGTCGTCGGGATCCTCGGGTTGGAGATCGGCGAGTCGGTGACGTCGACTGCATTGCTGCCGGATGATTATCATGCAGGGCGGCTACATGTGGTCCGAAACTTGCAGTTCCCGCCTGGCGACGGTGTCCTGTCTGTTGTGGGTGTGGCTGCGGGTGTGAGACGCCCATGCGGATATTCCACAGCTGTTGAGCACACTGCACTAATTTATCTGTGGGTGCATCGTCTCTCGTAGCTAAAGCTTCTCGCATCCATTGAGGAATGCCTTGTAAAAATACTCTGCGGGCGAGAAGATCTGGGTCACCAATTGCAGTGGGATAATCCCTTTCCCCTTGTAACACTGCGGCTTGCAGGTTGAGGTAATAATCAAAAGGACTGTGGTCAGGTAACATACGGTGCTGGTATAATAAAGTGAAATAATCATTAGGTGAACAGACACCGCGAAACTTTTCCCTTAACTTTGCTTTGAAACTCATCCAGTCCGTTATTCCATCAAAAGCACTAGAATTGATTATTACCTCAGCCGTTCCGCGACACATCATGCGTGCCATCTGACACATTGCTTCCCCAGTGGAGGGCTGAGTAACATTTTCAATTTGTTTCATCCATGCCTCTAACTCTTGCGACCGCTGCAGGGGGTGAGACGCAGATATTTCCGATTTAAATAAACTGATACCGGAGTGAGGCATTACCATCATCGGGGCGGCATTATGCGGAGCATGAGAAACAAAAGGGCGTTGGAAAGGCGCAGACGTCGAAGCTACACTAGTGTCACGTGCTACCTCAGGGGCGCGACGCGGCGTTCGATTATTAGCGAATTGTACATCGTCCAAGCGATCGCTATTAGCACGAATATGCTCCTTCATAGAGTTAATCTCTCCCTTGAGATCGCGCGTCATAGTATCAAACCGCATCATTAGCTCGTCAAACATTGAAAGGCTGAGATGGTTTGCTTCATCAATAACTCTGCACTGTGAAAAGGAAACATCCCGAGATGACGTTCGAGGCCCCGCCGCATCGGCAGTTACTTCAACAGGATTGAGAGCGGGCTGTTCATGATGCTGCAATTGTTCTGGCACGGGTGCAACATAAACTTGATCGCTACTTTGCACATCGGGAGCCAGGTTTCCGGAGTTTGAATGAGCACCGAGAGGGGCGGGCAATGCAAACGAGGTAATATTACGCCCCTGCTCTCTGGCAAGACGTTCACTAGTCTTTTTATTAGGTCCCATGATTGTTTAAAACGCACAAGAACTAAAAACTTGGCTATTAATATCACCTAAATGTTAAGAACACTCGCTGGTTAAGAAATTTATCAAAAGGTAAAATCGGGCAAACTGATCCACAAAAATGATACTTAAAATTCCCTTAAGACAATCGGTAAAATACCTTACGAATTTCAGTAAAACTCCCACGAGAACGAACAAAATATGTTAAAACGCATAAGAAATAACATAGACGTACTATAAGAAATAAAGATAAACGAGTAAAATTAACGAATATACAAACTGTAAAACAGAAAAAAACACGATCTCTAAAGAACCGCATATAAAAGAATTCAATTAAACACTAAATTAGAAATACAAAACGGCATTAAGAACACGATAACATAAAAATGACACAAAAGTAAAATACGAATCAATAAGAAAACACGCTAAACGAGAAGATGAGGCGAACAAGCTTAAATACTACAATTCTACGCTCAAGAACGAAACAAGGTAACCACGCTAGTTACGGAAACTGGGGGCGCGCGAGCTAAACAATTTGACACAATCGCGGATTATATGAATAAAACATGGATGAAACTCAGGCAAAATTCACTTGCAATATTTATCCCACCATAAGCTCCACCAAAAATATCACGCTGTAGTGATCATTGACTTATTGATGTAAGTTGCAATTCTTAGGTAACTTGCCATAATTAATATATGTACATTTATAATAGATTGCCGACGGAGTGGGCCGAGCGGTAAGCACTCTCCGAAGGCACGGTGGGTCTGGGATAAATATTGCTCGTGAATCTTTGTTGAAAGTGTTACTCCCCGTACACAAAAAGAGCCTGGGCACAACTCTTTTGCTAAAAACATGTAATCACAAAAAAACAAATTCATAAAACTGATATTTAATTAATCGGCATGGATATATATACATAAATGACGAGAATATAACAAATCCTGCACATACAACTGGGGCACACTACTTATCTTACAAATGTGTCTCTCGTACCGTCCGTTGAAAAACCACTGGATATTTAGAACACAGATAATACAAATAAAGGCTCGGCTACGGTCTCTCTCTATATCGACTTATAGCAGGAGGTCCTCTTACCCGGCAGTCTTCCGTCAAGGATCTCTGGCTTATGGAAAGAAAACCTCACTGCTAATAGCAAACTGCCCGTTTTGGATGAGGAGAGAGAGTACCAGCAGCTTTGGCCGTGCGAGCTTGAGTCGCTTGTTCCTCTCCAGACATCTCCCTCAACGTCTTGGAGGCGATAACCAGCAGTTAAGATCTTTAAGAGGAGTGAGACCTCCTTGGCTCCCATGTTTTAAAATGAACAAAATAAAATGAAATAAAAAAAATAAAAAGACAGGAAAGCTAAAACACACACATAATGTTTTATTGTTCGTTGCTAGCACCATGTATTAAAACGTTGCAATGTCTCGGTGCTGGTCCCTGGTGGCCACGGGTAGAATCTCAAAGCGTCCAGCCCTGCCACGAATAGCTTGGGATCCCCTAAAAGACAGCCCGTTTTCCAATCAGGAGATAATTCACTACAGGGTCCCTCTGGGATTTAGGGGCCTGCTTTGGTTTGACAGACTCTGCTGGTGTAGGGTCAGTTGGTGGTCTCATGGAGGTGCCTGGGCTGCTCATGGGAGGTTGTCTGTTTATCAGTGTTGCCTGTGATGTTGCATCAGCAACCTGCTTAGTTGGTCTGGCACGGGTGGTGGTGGGGGGGGGGACTGTGGGAGGGGGTTCTACCACCTTCAGGATTCCCCATGAGTCTCCTTCCCCTAGATCAAAATCTGGGAGGTTATTTCTTATTGGGGCCTCTCTGGCATGTTGTCTAATTCCTTTTTTCTGGATTAATGAGGTTTGAAGGTGAGCATGCAGGAGGATAATCATGATGTCTTTCGAGAGGTCATTCGGTAGTGCCAAGTGAATATTTGGCTGGGCTCTGGGCATGTTCTGGGCTTTAATGTCTTGCCTGACTTGGTTGATGAGGGGTTTCCATGCATTTGTTGTCGCTTGCACGGTCTCTATTGCAGTTTTCTGGGCTACAGCTTTTATGGGCTTCGCCTCTATTTCTTTTTATTTTTCATTGGAGGTTTTTATAGCCTCTTTCCTGGCCGAGCAGCTGTTAGCAAATGTGCGGTGTTCCCCACCGCAATTCAGGTATCTTTTATTAGTGCATTTGCACTCCCTGTAGGAGTGTGTTGCCGAGCCACATTCAGAGCATAGTGTCTTCTTTTCCTCTTTACACTGTTTTTAGTGTGTCCATAGCTGTAGCAATTCATGCATTGGCTAAGAGGGGTGTACCTCTCAAATTCAATTTGCCATGGAGCTACGAATAGCTTGAAGAGGTAGAGACCCTTTTCTTTAATTTTGTTGGCAGAAGTATGATCAGAGAACCTGGCCTTAACAATATACTTGATTTTCATCACGAAAACATGTTCGACAATGGCAAAGGGGGCGGAAGTCATTATTTCGTCGGCAATGTCCTTTTCGTTTTCGCTTACCACTTGACGATCTAGTTTTTTAAAGACTAGAGTGAGCTTGGCTCTCATGTAAAGTGGTAAGATGGGTGTGAATCCATGCGTTTCCAAGGTCGTCAGGGAGTGTTTAGCGAAGAGCTTTTCTGATTGAGCGGCATCTTCGATTATGGCTAAATACACGTCATGGGTTGGGAAGAACCGAAGTACTCGTATCTCAAGATCGAACAGAGTCTGAGCAAGAATTTCTCTTCGTCTTGGTGAGGGACCACCAGGGACGTTAATCTTAATCTTAACCATTGTTAGGTCATATGGTTGGCAGGGGGATGAATGAAATGGTGGGTGAGGTGGGGTGAGGGGGTGGGATGGGGTGATTGATTGTGAGTAGTGAGTGATAAGGTAGAAGGAGGAGGGGTTTAGTGAGAGGGAAAGGAAGGAAAAACGTCTAGAAAAATGAGTTAAGTTGCTCTTATAATTACAAAAAGAACTTGCTCTCGAACCCCCCTAGAGGCAGGTTGGTTGCGTTCTCCAGCGCCTTCGGGCATTGGAGTTTTGTGTTGGGCTCTTCCCTTGCTGCCAATCCTTGCTACAAAGGGGCAGTAGGTAAGGGCGCACTCCCCAGACGAATACAAAAACCCTAAGGGGTTTATGTAGGTCTAGAGAGCCACAGGAAAAGGAAAGATTTTAGAGAGAGAAAAAGCACACCTAAATGTCACCTTAGACTGCTGGGCCTCCCTATCCAGGGATCGTAGCCAAGGGCTACCCTGAGAAAGAGAGTGCTGCGGGTCTGAGGAGAGGTGTAGTATTCCTTTACCACCGTTTATTTTGCAAAGAAGATACCGCTAAGGGCGGATGCAAGCAAGCAAAATTCCGAAAAAATCGGATTATTATCTTTTTAATTTACGTTAATAAATTGATCAATTAGCAGTTAGGGCTGCGGTGCGATTGAGGCCCCAGCAGACCAGGGTTGCTCAATGACACATTAGCTAGTTAACTTTTTTTCTTTTTTTTTGTCCAGCCACACCGTTAGTCGAGGGAAATATTTTCTGGGATGGTCTTTATCACATAATCTTTGGTATGGCTATCGGTGACTTTACTGAGGCGGAACTGAGAGAGCTCCTGATTGGCCAGAAGCCGAGTCCACGCAGCGGTTATGTGTTTCACTGGGGTCACCGCGTGTTTGGTGTGGTACAGTAGTTCTGGTAATACTAGTATTAATGATAACAATTTTCCTAATAATTATGATAATTATCATATTTACAATAATGAGGAGATGAGAATAATCTGATTTAATTAAGTGATGATAGTATATGTGATAAATCATCTAATAATAACAACTTATTGGAGAATATTTGGAACAATTATAGGCGTTATCTGCAGCGTCTTTATCTGCAATTACTTCCAATCACTCGCAATCATTCGCTGTCGTATTTCCATCTTTTTCGAGAGAGAGAGAGACAGCACCCTACACATGCGTGCCAACCTATTCAGTAAGGCCGCCAACACGCATGCGAAAACCATCACCGATGACGAAAATGATAAATATTACAAATATTACAGCAACATTTATGTAAAAATGAAGTAAGATTATAATGATTAGCATATCTTATATTTCAAACAAATTTCATAAATAGCTTTGATAAATGGGTAATGAATTATAGTTTGAATCCTTAGATATATTCTTGAAATCGTAAGAAACTGAATTTACCTAGTTTTGGATATGGAAAATATATATACGAGAGCAAAAAGTGTAATGGATGTATTTTTGTAGTTAACTGTAGTTGATTAAAGGATATTAAAGTATATAACCACAATCAGAGGAATGCGTTTGAGTTTGATTACGTTTTGTTTAAATTTCCCTTTTCTTTCCTACATTGTCATGCAATCATGCCAAGATAAATCGAATCGGTAACTCGTGTAACAATAATAAAAGAGCTGCATTTAGTTCAGTTACAGAGATTATTTTTAGCATGTAATGTGCGTCGTGTAATGTCCATTTTCAACACTACTTCTGCACAACTGTTATTTGAAGATCAACTTTTTTCATGCTTACAGAAGCATGATGTTAACATATTTAACTTCCCTTCACATGTCAATGTGAATTAATTAAGACAAAAGTATAATCAGGCATTAGATAAAAAAACAACAACTATTATTTGACATAAACCATCCTAGGCCAGAGTTTCCAATGAACTTAAATGTTTTTAGCAGAGGAAGAAAGAAATAATTGCAAAGATGCGCCGCGGTGGGTCGCCCGACGGTGTCTCTGCTCCACCCCGAAGTGGTAACAGGTGACGCTGCAGATAGCGCCTTATAATTCCGTAATGACAATAATAATGTTAATAAGAGTAATGATAAAAATGATAATGATGATAAGAATAAGAATAAGAATAATGATATAAAAACATTAGGCAATCAATGGTGATGATAATATAAATAATAATGCAAACATTAATAACATTGATAATAATGTTACTACTAACAATTATAACAATCATGAAGAGGATAATAATGATGATGGTAATGATAATAATAATGATGGTAATGATAATATTAATGATGACGATAATGATGATAATAATGATGGTAAGAAGGCTAATCATGATAATAAAATCAATAATAATAAAACTATGAAAATAATAAGAATACTAATGATGATAACGATATTAATGATGATAAACTGTTAATACTAATAATAATAACCACTATTGATAATAAAACTAAAAAGCTGATAATGATGATATTGATAACAATTACAAATGTATAATAAATTATATTAATTATTACCATAATAATAATTATGATTATAAAAATGATCAGAATTATTGTCAAAATGGTAAAACAAATGGTGATTATTGTGATTAAGATGACAATTATCATTATGATAAAAAAACATAATGGTAATAATAGTAATGGTAATAAAAGAGGTAACAATAAGGAAGATAGTAATGATAATATGAATAAAGATGATCACAATGACTATCATGATAATAATGATAACGATTAAATATGACGATTATGATACCAATGATAATAATAATAATAATTATCATCATTATTGTTATAGTGATAATGATTTGAATGATAATGATAATAATACTAGGAATAATAATAAAAAAACTACAGTAGTAACGATAATAGCGAATATGATAATACTAATGACAATAAGGATAATTATGATAATGGTGAAAATACCAATAACAAGGTAAGTAATGGTAATGACAATAACAATGATGCCGGTGATAATGACGATAGTATTGTCATCAGTAATGATTCAATTAATAATGATAACAATAATAATAATGAGTATAATAATGATAATAACAATAATAATATTGATAATGATAAATATTACTAATAATAAGGATACTACTACTATTACTACTACTAGTAATAATAACAATCATAATAATGATAGCAACAATAATTACAATAATATTAATATAACTAATAATGATAATATTGATAGTGATAAAATTGATCATAGTAATGATTATTAGCTATAATAATTATGATATTAGGAATAGTAACTGTCATAATATAAATGGTGATAAGGATAGCACTGATAACAAAATATAAGTGATGATGATAATGAGAATACCAATGACATTGAAAATTATGATAAAAAACATATAAAAATAATGGCAATACTAACGTTAAAGATGAAAAATGTAGTAATGATAATGGTAATAATAATAATAAAGATAATAACAATAACAAAAATTATGATATTGATAACAATGACAATAATGATGATGGTGATGATAATGATTACAATGAAATTATTAATGATGAGTTTATAATCATAATTTTGATAATACTAATGATCCATGATAACAATAATAATATTGATAATAATGATGATAATGATAACAATAAGATTATTAAGGATAATGATGATAATAATGTTCATAATGATGCTAATAATACCAGAAATATTGTAATGATTCTAATATTCATAATAATGATAATGATGATAATAATGATATTGATGAAAATGATAATACTAATGATGATAACAATATAGATCAATAAACAATAATGATAAAAACGAAAATAAAAATGATATTGATAACAGTTATTACCATTTTCAAACAATTCCTTGTGTTTAAATTGAATAAATTTCGTCTGCTTGCTGGCTCAGCTTTTAACATGTGCAGGATCTCTCTCTCTCTGTTTCTCTGTCTCTTTGTCTGTCTATCTGTCTATCTGTCTCTGTCTCTGTCTGCTGATTATTGTTATATTAGAGCGAAAAGGAATTGAGAGAAAAAAAAGAGAGAACAAAAAATGCAACTATTAAATATACCGAATATGGTAAAAAGTACAATTTAGAGCGACTCTGATAGTGAAAAGGATTGCAGTTAAATGCGCTGATTATCGTTATATTAGAGTGAAAAGGAATTGAGAGAAAAATGGGTAAAAAAAAAAAAATGTTACTATTAAATACGATCCTAGAAATACCAAAGATAGTAAAAAAATACAAATTAGAACGATTCTGATAATGAAAAGGATTACAGTTGAATGCGCTGATTTTCGTTACATTAGAGCGAAAAGAAACAGAGAAAAAAGAGTAAATAAAAAAAATACAACTATTAGATATACCAATGATAGTAAAAATACAAATTAGATCGATTCTGATAATGAAAAGGATTACAGTTAAATGTGCTGATTATCGTTATATTAGAGCGAAAAGGAATTGAGAGAAAAAAGGTGCTAAAAAATACAATTTAGAGCTATTCTGATAATGAAAACGGTTACAGTTAAATACGCTGATTTTCGTTATATTAGAGCGAAAAGGAAAAAAGGGTAAATAAAAAAAATGCAACTTTTAAATATACCAAAGATAGTGAAAAATACAATTTATAGCTATTTTGATAATGAAAATGATTAGAGTTAAATGCGTCAAATTTGGTTATATTAGAGCGAAAAGGATTTGAGAGAAAAATAGGTAAATAAAAAAAGACATATTAAATACGATCCTAGAAATACCAAATACGGTAAAAAACACAATTACAGCGATTCTTATAATGAAAAGGATTACAGTTAAATGCGCTGATTATCCTTGTATTAGAGCGAAAAGGGTAAATGAATAAAAAATGCAACTATTATATATAGCAAAGATGGTAAAAAATACAATTTAGAGCGATTCTGATAATTAAAAGGATTACAACTAAATGTGCTGATTATCGTTGTATTAGAGCGAAAAGAAATTGAGAGAAAAAAGGGAGAAAAAATGCGATCTTTAGAAAAAATACTAAAGATGGTAAAAATTACAATTAGAACGATTCTGATAATGAAAAGGATTACAGTTATTATAGAGGAAAAAAAAAAGAATTGAGAAAAAAGGAAAAAATAAAACACGATCCTAAAAATACGAAAGATGATTAAAATACAGATTAGATCCATTCTAATAATGAAAAGGATTTTAGCTAAATACGCTGATTATCGTTATATTAGAGCAAAGAGGAATTAAGACAAAAAGGGGAAATAAAAAAATACAAGTATACGATCCTGAACCCAACCACCCCTTAAAAAAAGAAAAAAAGATATATATATAATGTATATATATATATATATATATATATATATATATATATATATATATATATATATATATATATATATATAAAGAGCCATTCTGATAATGAAAGAGATTACTCCTAAATACGTTGATTATCGTAATTTTAGAGGAAAAAGGAATTGAGAGAAAAAAAAGGAAAAAATAATCCTGAAAATACCAAAGACGATTAAAATACATATCAGAACCATTCTGATAATGAAAGCGATTATAGCTAGATACGCTGATTATCGTTATATTAGAGGAAAAAGGAATTAAGAGAAAAAAAGAAAAGAAAAACGATATTGAAAAAAAACACATTAAAATACATATTAGAGTCATTCTGATAATGAAAAGGATTGTGATTAAAATACATATTAAAGCCATTCTGATAATGAAAAGGATTATGATTAAGATACATATTAGAGCCATTCTGATAATGAAAAGGATAATAGGTAAATACGCTGATTATCATTATATTAGAGCAAAAATGAATTTAGAGAAAAAAGGGAAAAAAAAACGATCCTCAAAATACAAAAGATGATTAAAATATGTAATAGAATAATTCTGATAATGAAAAGGATTATAGCTAAATACGCTGATTATTGTTATATTAGAGCAAAAAGGAATTGAGAGAAAAAAAGAGAAATAAAAAAAGTAGTATATACAATCCTGAAAATACCAAAAATTATTAAAATACATATCAGAGCCATTTTGATCATGAAAAGGATTATTATAACTAAATACAATGATTATCTTAATATTAGAGATAAGGGGAATTGAGAGAAAAAATGGGAAATGAAAAAAAATGAAAGTAATATAAACGATCCTGTAAATACCAAATATGATTAAAATACATATTAGAGCCATTCTGATAATGTAAAGGATTAAAGCTAAATGCGCTGATTTTCGTCATATTAGAGAAAAAAGAAGTTGAGAGAAAAAAGAGGAAATAAAAAAAATGCAAGTTATATATACGACCCTCAAAATACCCACCTACCAAAAAAAAAAAAAAAATAAAAAAAAAAAAAAAAAAATAAATAAATAAAAAATAAAAAATAAAAAAAAAAGCCCCATTCTGATAATGAAAAGGATTATAGCTAAATACGCTGATATCGTTATTTTAGAGGAAGAAGGTATTTAGAGAAAAAAAAAGAAATACAAAGATCCTGAAAATACCAAAGATGATTAAAATACATATAAGAACTATTCTAATAATGAAGGGGATTATAGCTAAGTACGCTTATTATCATTATATTAAAGGAAAAAGGAATTGAGAGAAAAAAAAAGAAAAAAAAAAACGATACTGAAAATACCAAAAATTATTAAAATACATATTAGAGCCATTCTGATAATGAGAAGGATTATGATTAAAATACATATTAAAGCCATTTTGATAATGAAAAGGATTATAAGGAAATACGCTGTTTATCGTTATATTAGAGCAAAAAGGAATTTAGAGAAAAAAGGGAAGAAAAACGATCCTGAAAATACCAAAGATGCTTAAATACATATTAGAGCCATTCTGATAATGAAAAGGATTATAGCTAAATACGCTGATTATTGTTATATTAGAGCAAAAAGGAATTGAGAGAGAAAAAAAGAGAAATAAAAAAAAGTAATATATACAATCCTGGAAAATACCAAAAAATATTAATATACATACTAGAGCCATTTTCATAATGAAAAAGATTATAGCTAAATACAATGATTATCTTTATATTAGAGCAAAAAGTAATTGAGAGAAAAAGGGGAAAAAAGAAGTAATATATACGATCCTGAAAATACCAAAAATGATTAAAATACATATTAGAACCATTCTGATAATGAACAGAATTACATTTAAATACGCTGATTACCGTTATATTAGAGGAAAAAGGAATTGAGAGAAAAAAGGAAAAAAAATGCAAGTAATATATACGATCCTGAAAAAAAAGAAAAAAGATTAAAATACATGTTAGAGCCATTCTGATCATGAAAAGAATTACAGTTAAATGCGCTGATTATCGTTATATTAGAAGAAACAGGAATTGAGAGAAAAAAGGAGAAAAAAAATGCAAATAATATATACGATCCTGAAAAAAAGACAAAGCTGATTAAAACACATATTAGAGCCATTCTGATCACAAAAAAGGATTATAGTTAAATGCTCAGATTATTGTTAAATTATAGGAAAAAAGAATTGAGAAAAAAATAGGTAAATTAAAAAAATACAACTATAAATACGATCCTAGAAATACCAGTGATGGTAAAAAATACAATTTACAGCGATTCTGATAATGAAAAGGATTGCAGTTAAATTCGCTGATTATCGTTAGATTAGAGAGAAAGGGAATTGAGAGAAAAATAGGTAAATAAAAAAAATGCAACTATTAGATACGATCCTAGAAATACCAGAGATGGTAAAAATAAAATTTGGAGCGATTCTGATAATGAAAAGGGTTACAGTTAAATCTGCTGATTATCGTTATATTAAAGCGAAAAGGAATTGAGAGAAAAAAGTGTAAATCAAAAAAATGACAAGTAAATACGATCCTAGAAATACCAAAGATGGTAAAAAATACAATTTAGAGCTATTCTGATAATGAAAAGGATTACAGTTAAATGCGCTGATTTTTTTTTATATTTGAGCTAAAATGAATTGAGAGAAAAAAGGGTAAGTAGAAAAAAAAGAAATGTAACCATTGAATATACCAAATATGATTAGAAAAACACCATTTAGAACTTTTCTGATAATGAAAAAGATTACAGTTAAATGCGCTGGTTATCGTTATATTGGAGCGATAAGGAATTGAGAAAAAAATGGGTAAATAAAAAAATGCAACTATTAAATATACCGAAGATGGTAAAAAATACAATTTTGAGCGATTCTGATAATGAAAAAGATTGAACTTAAATCTGCTGATCATCGCTGTATTAGAGTGAAAAGGAATTGAGAGAAAAAAAAGGTAAAAAAAAAAAATGCTAATGAAAAGGATTACAGTTAAATGTGGTGATTTTTGCTATATTTGAGCGAAAAAAATGAGAGAAAAAAGGGATATAAAATAAAATGCAACTATTAATTTCGATCCTAAAAATAACAAAGATAGTAAAAAATACAAATTACAATGATTCTGATAATGAAAAGGATAAATGGGTAAATAAAAAAATGACTATTAAATATGATCCTTGAAATACAAAAGATGGTAAATAATACAATTTCGAGCGATTCTGATAATGAAAAGGATTAGTTTAATGCTCTGATTTTCGTTACATTTGAACGAAAAGGAATTAAGAGAAAAAAGGGCTAATAAAAAATATATAAAACTATTAAATATACCAAAGATGGTAAAAAATATAATTTAAAGCGATTCTGATAATGAAAAGTATCACATTTAGATATGCTGATTATCGTTATATACGAGCGAAAAGGAATAGAGAGAAAAAAGGGTAAAGAAAAAATAAATAAATACGTTTCCTAAATAAACCAATGATGGTAAAAAATACCAATTAGAACGATTCTGATAATGAAAAGGATAACAGTTCAGTGCATTGATTTTCGTTATATTTGATTGAAAAGGAATTAATAGACAAAAGGGTAAATTAAAAAAAAAAAATATAGCAACAGTTAAGCGGTGATTATCATTATATCAAAGCGAAAAGGAATTGAGAGAAAAATGGGTAAATAAATAAAAAAGGACATGATTACATATACCAAAGATGGTGAAAACTACAATTTAGAGCGTTTCTGATAATGAAAAGGATTAAAGTTAAATGCGCTGATTATCGTTATATTAGAGCGAAAAGGGATTGAGAGAAAAAAGGGCAAAAAAAATGCATCTAATAAATATTTTCCGTAAAATACCAAAAATGGTAAAAAATATGAATATACATATATATATATATATATATATATATATGTATATATATATATATATATACACACACACACACATATGTATGTATATATATGTGTGTGTGTGTGTAAACACCGTCCCATTCTATATTTCTACCGAATTTTCAAATCCTTATTGTGACTTTCATTCTGCAGACAAACAAGATACAAATTAGGAATTTTTCATATACCGTATATCATTGTAAATATTGATCACGGTTATGAAAATATTAAATGAAAAACGTACACGGAAGATGAAAAGTAAAAGAAGGCAAAGAAAGAGAAAAAAGAAGATGGAGAAGAAAAAGCGTATGATAAAAAGAAGAGTAGAATAATAATGACAAAATAAGATTAATAGAACAATAATAAAATACAAACAAGAATAAAATAAGAGTAATGAAAACAAGATTAAGAATACAAGAGTAATGATAAAGAGAAGAAGGAGAAAGGAAAGATAAAGAGAGGCAGAAGGAAAGGAGAAGACAGAAGAGAAAAACAGTCGCTATTAAGACAAGAAAACATGTTCTCTACATGTTAGTCCGAAGTGCTTGGAGACCTGCGCTCGGTAGGGGAAACTTAGCCGTTTTTCGATGTTTTTGTTTCGTGGTGTTCTTCCTTGTTAACAGTCATTGAGCATTTGAGATTCAGCGTGTAGATAAGGATGATGGTGGTAGGAGATATGGATGCAGAGATGACGAAAATGATGGTGATGTATGTAACGATAATAAAGAGATGTTCGCATTGTGCTGCAGGGTGGGGTGGGGTCGTGTTTCAAGTGAGAGTATCGTCATTTTCTTCTTATCATGCAGGGGCTGCTGTCTTTTCCACTGCGAAAGCTACTATATAGATACATGTGTGCGCACACACGCACACAACACACTCACACACACACACACAACATACTCACACACACAACTCACTCACACACACACATACACACACAACATACTCACACACACAACTCACTCACACACACACATACACACACAACATACTCACACACACAACTCACTCACACACACACATACACACACAATACACACACATACACGTATATTTGTGTGCGTAAATATATATTCAGTTCTCATTTCTCCTGGAAGAAAAAAAAAGAAAAAA
>BOPN01005474.1:82841-97060 GCA_017312705.2 Penaeus japonicus
GGACGAGGCGCTTAATCTAACTCGCCCTTTCAGCTCCCTAATGAAGGACTAGCTCGAACACTCATGCAACCTCATGCAAGCGCTTGTGCTTCCGCCTTCCCTTGAGATGTCGCGATGGAAGTGACAAATCTCTTCCTCATTTCCTGGGCGTCTGAGGTGAGGGCGAGGCAACTGCCGGGGAGACGACTGCCTTTCTGGAGCCAAGGAGCGACCCGGGGATTCCATGGCGCCATGAGGTTAGTATCATTCCTGTTGCTGTTTCTTGGCACCGTTATTTTATTCGTTGTTTTGACGGTTAATATTTGTTATTATCATTATTACTGTTTTTTTCCTCTCTATTGCTGCTGTTGTTTATCATTATCGTGATTTTCATATCATCTTTTTGTCACATAGTATTGTTATTATTATTCTTATCGTTTTATTCATCATACCACAACATTAAGAACGTAAAATATGGGATGGAAACAATGAAGAATAAAAACATTTGTTTTATGTCTTTTTATGATATTTAGCTCTTCGTTTATATTTTACTCATTTAGTAATTATTTATTTGAGCTTTTCTATGTGGAGGGGCTACTTCATCCATGTCGGGTTGTCTCTCGGCAGGTGATCCAATGAATGCATGCATCTTCTCCCTTCCACTGGCATTAATCAAGGGCGGGGGCTTTTCTATGTTTGTTTGTTTGTCTTTTTTCAGCAGAACTGTTCACTGGGACGTCAAAGTGTCTGTTAGTGTTACCACAGAAAAAAAAAATGTTCCTATTTTACCATGAAGGTTTGCTATTCATTTTGAAAACGTGACTATTTTTGGCCACGAGAGGAAAACCAACTGAAGCAAAGGGTTCAAGTTTTCGGAATCGTTTAGTGTCAAACGACTGTGATTTCATTTCCATTTTGCATTCATGAAAAAAAGGAAAGACCGATCCGTTTAAATCTGGCGGTGTATTGGTATATTTCATCATTCCCTTTTCTCTAATAATTGTTGGTAATGTATTCAAATACTAATTCATTGAGCAAAGACACACACACACACACACACACACACACACACACACACACACACACACACACACACACGCACATTGAAAGAGAGAGAGAGAGATCCATACCATTAGGAAACATGAAAAACTTTCCACGAGAGACACGGGGCGACGCGCCTCGTGATGGCCCAAGCAATCCTCCGTGAGTGAGAGGCAGACAGGAAATGAGAAGAAAAAATCGGCTGCCAGAGGAAAATACTACTCGATCGTAGAGATGTGCAAGTGCTGCCGAAGTCGAAGTCGAATGTTGCAACAGATTGCATGCAACCAGAGGAGGAGAGGGTTAGGGGTAGCATGTGTTGATATGTTTTAGATGTGATAAAGGTTGACTAATGATAAATCATTCTCGAGACATCAGACAAAAACGCTTACAGTCTCACCCTCTCGTTTCGTCCATTGCGAGGAGCCGGAGATGTGAGTAACCTGAGCACCCAATGGCATAGCTTAGATCCCACAGGTGATCGGTGCAACACAGGCGATATTTCTCTCTCTCTCCCTCTCTCTCTCTCTCTCTCTCTCTCTCTCTCTCTCTCTCTCTCTCTCTCTCTCTCTCTCTCTCTCTCTCTCTCTCTCTCTCTCTCTCTCGCTCTCTCCCTCTCTCTCTCTCTCTCTCGCTCTCTCTCTCTCTCTCTCTCTCTCTCTCTCTCTCTCTCTCTCTCTCTCTCTCTCTCTCTCTCTCTCTCTCTCTCTCTCTCTCTCTCTCTCTCTCTCTCTCTCTCTCTCTCTCTCTCTCTCTCTCTCTCTCTCTCTCTCTCTCTCACTCTCTCTCTCTCACTCTCTCACTCTCTCTCTCTCTCTCTCTCTCTCTCTCTCTCTCTCTCTCTCTCTCTCTCTCTCTCTCTCTCTCTCTCTCTCTCTCTCTCTCTCTCTCTCTCTCTCTCTCTCTCTCTCTCTCTCTCTCTCCCTCTCTCTCTCTCTCTCGCTCTCTCTAAGTGGCTCCTTACGCGAGGGAGCGGTAAAGCTCATTACATCAGTTTTATTTTACGGAAGAAGAGAGATCACTTGACGAGGTCACATTTTCAAGAGAAACCGACCAAAAATACCAAACATTATTCAAGGAAGAGAATAGAATTCAAAAGGTAGGTTTGCGAACTATATATTCACATTCGTTATATTGGGAGAGTGGCCTTAATTAAGTGGCCGAAATCACCTTTTTGGTTTATGAAGACATCTAAGGCAAAATTAAGACAGTAAATCAAGGCAATGTCGTTTTGGATTATTTGCTTTATTATTTTTTTGGTATTGGATGACATCGAGTGTCTTTATAAAGCGAATGGGGGGGGGGGGATCAGAAATGAAAATAAATAAAATTTGCTTTGGGTATGCTTTATATGGCACGTGAAAAGGATGTTTATGTATGTGTATTTTCTTGTTAAGTTGCCAAATGAAAACAGTGAAGCAACTAAAGTACGGTCTCTCATTCAACAGAACTCGTTCTCTCCGCTGCCCGACAGGTATAGATTGCCCTGTCCGACCTCGTGGCCAAAGCCACTCCTGGCAGGTGCTAATTGACCCATCGCGGCAGAGCTGACCTGTTCGCTTGCTGTTGACTGTTCAGCATTTCTGCGATGATCGGCTGAGCCTATGCAAATTGGCAGTATTGCAATGACGAAATATTCGAGTTCCAACCATTAACTAAACAAAACCTTCAATGCATGCCTTCTGGGGGTTTAAAGTAAAGTGAGCGCTATCCCTCAAAGTCTACCGAAAGTTATCAAGAAATGATAAAACAACAAAGTGTTCTTCAACGACCAAATTAGCTCGCCTATTTTAAAACAATTTATATGAATTGTTAGGAATGGCATATAATTACTATATCAACACTGCGTTCGTTTTCATTAATGCTAGACGGCATTATCTTACTACTAATAAGACCTGAAAGCTTCTCTCTCTGAAAGCCATTCTCAGGAATATGAAAATCTGGTTCTAAATCCTCTTCCAGACAACATAAGCCTTTGCTTTGCCTTGTTATTCGAATGATTTGTGTTTTTGCATAAAAAGGATATGCAATTTTCAAATACAGTGTTTCATATCGTAAAAGCATGATAGAGGATTAATACTGGTAGCTTTTTCAATTTCTTGTTTCCTTCGTAGAGTTAATAGTACATATCTGTAATACCGAAAAATTATGGCGAGTGTTATTGAGTTTTCAAATAGTGTATTCATTGCGAAGTTCATAGAATATTACTATGCTAGTTTCCTTCTCCCGAAATGAAGTTTCATCAGATGTGCTTGTTGCAATTTTGTAGCAGTTTCTTTGGAGACGAGAGCGTGTTGGCGGCAGTCAAGGAAAGAGGCTGAGGGAAAGAAACACACCATGCATGTTATTGCTCTGCACGGATTTTATTACATCTCTTACGAATCTAAAGATGCTCTCTCCCGTATATATATATATATATATATATATATATATATATATATATATATATATATATATATATATATATATATATATATATATAGATATGATTATTGCAGACTACTGTGTGCGTAATCAAGGAAACCGTCCGTAACGTGCTGTAATGTTTAAACCCTGTTATCGAAGGAAATATAGAGAAATATATGCCTGCCAGGCCATAAATAGGCATCACGATGATACCGAACAGACTAACAAAGAAAATAATGTGACAAATATAACACAGTTCTGATCTCCTTCATTAGAAAAAACACATTCACAATGTGCATATATATTTGATATATTAATACTACTGAGGACTTAAACTGTCTCTTAAATGCCATAAATTATATCTAATCATTATTCAAATAGAACAAAGAAAAATGAAATAAAAGGATATAAAATATGATAAAGAAAAAGATCACTAATGCTTGAAATGAATAAATGAAGTCATGAGTCAACGCATGTAATGGTTAATCACAGATAGTATGTTCCAACTAAAGCAATGCTTCAACAAGGAAATATCACGTGGCAATTCTAGCGCCTCGCCTGCAGGCCGCAAGGAAGAAGGGGAAAGCGGGGGCGGGGGGGGGGGGGGATGCAGGGAATGTATTTTTGCGAATCAGTTGAGGCTCAGTAAGTGGTGGCGAGGCGGGTCGGAAAGTAGCTCATGGCATGAGGTAAATATACCTGGTTTACCTGTATAATTTGTGTTTAACCTACTTTGGATACTATGTGATCAAGGGATTTGATTATTTTTTGTTTGAAAACGGATAAATACACACGTGTATTATCACACCAAGCGCCACACACATCCACATATGAACCCTTTTTGCCTCTTCAGTTCCTTCACCAAAGGGCACGGAAGACACGAGAAAAGCGGAATCGAAAGCGATATACAGACAGATACAAATACCAAGAGCGGGTTTCGAAAGTGAGGAGGAGGCAAAGACAACAGACAGGATGTAGAGTCGCTGGGCGTTGTAGCGTCTGTTAAGGGGAGGTGATTAGCGGGACACGAGCTAGTGTGGATATGGAGGTATGTGAATGCATGTGATATAAAAGGAAAGGAAACATATGAAATCAGATATATATCCCTAAGTGGAAGTGAGGATAATCAACAGCATCCTGTTTAAGTGCTTGGAATGTTAGAAGATAAAAAATCTATTCTGTAATGAAAGCTTTTTATTCTTCTTATAACTTCTCTTTTTTGTGAAGCAGGAGTTGGAAGTAAGCTGAAACGGCTGGCTTGAATTGCCATGAAACTTCCTTTTTTTGCCTTTTCATGTAACGCAACGCTTTTGAAGTGAATTTTTGATGCTCCAGGAAGTGTCTGTGGCTGCAGGCAGATGAAAAGCGGTCGGCCTTTTTCGTCGGTTTCGTTTTTATCACGTCATTCTCCGCTGGATTTTTTAAGGATTGTATAATCATACGAAACATATGTGTGTTTTTCAGCTAAATATAACCACGTAATATACATAATGTTCAGATTTACTCTTACCTTTGATATATAAAAATAAAGTATTCAATATGATATGAAAAAGTGGCAGTGGGCTGGACACATATATAGGAGACAGGACAACAGGTGGATAAAGAAAACAACAGAATGGGAAATACACGACACAAAGAGACCCAGGGCAAGACCAATGACTAGATGGCGGGATGAAACAGCGAAATTCGCAGGAGTAAACGCCGAGGAAGGAGGGCCCTGGAAAGCCCCTTCATCTCCATCTTATTGCGGGAGAAAAAGTTCCGACAGGATGCGAATCCTCTTCCCCAGACCTCCTGAATATCCTGAATGAGAGAGAATTGCATCGCAGAATTAGGAGCTGTGGTCAGGGACTCAAATCTTCTGGTGGAAGTTACGAGCGAGGGCCTTGGTATATAATACCATGGCGTCTGGCTCGTCTTTCGTTGATGATGGATATATAACACTAAAGTAAAGGGAAGCTGACCATTTCTAGCACTGGAAGATGATACTGGCACCGATTTTGTTTTTTTTCTTTTTTTTATAGAAAAGTAAGGGGCAGTTGATAGATGTTAACTAATTTGCCTTGCACTTATGGTCGTAACTGTAAGCAAAATGTTGATTAATAGCCTGCCATCCCAGTCATCATGCACGCGAGTCATTTCACATCAGTCATCATGCACGCGAGTCATTTCACATCAGTCATCATGCACGCGAGTCATTTCACACCAGTCATCATGCACGCGAGTCATTTCACATCAGTCATCATGCACGCGAGTCATTTCACATCAGTCGTCATGCACGCGAGTCATTTCACATCAGTCATCATGCACGCGAGTCATTTCACATCAGTCATCATGCACGCGAGTCATTTCACATCAGTCATCATGCACGCGAGTCATTTCACATCAGTCATCATGCACGGCAGCTAGCGATCAGTCAGCAGCGTCGCCCACTTGCATGATTTCCTCTTCAGCGATCAGTCAGTCAGCAGCATCGCCCACTTGCATGATTGCACATACTTGCACTCTTCAGCGATCAGATGATGATGAAAGAAGCAGACATTTTTTTTTTTCCGGAAACCGATCCTTTATTGGAATTTAATTTCCGTGAATGAAGGAGCCTTTTGGTCTGATGTCGAAGGGGCGGATCTTGTTGTCTGTCGCTCGGCATTTCGCTGGAGGCGGAGAGTCTACAGGAGATTCGTTACTATTTATTGATAGATCTAATGTAAACAGAGGGAAGAGATGGAAAGATTTGCAACACTCCCCGGAGGCCTTGCAACACTCCCCTAGGCCTTGCAACACTCCCCGAAGGCCTTGCAACACTCCCGAAGGCCTTGCAACACTCCCCAAAAGCCTTGCAACACTCCCCGAAGGCCTTGCAACACTCCCGAAGGCCTTGCAACACTCCCGAAGGCCTTGCAACACTCCCGAAGGCCTTGCAACACTCCCCAAAGGCCTTGCAACACTCCCCGAAGGCCTTGCAACATTCCCAAAGGCCTTGCAACACTCCCGAAGGCCTTGCAACACTCCCCTAGGCCTTGCAACACTCCCCTAGGCCTTGCAACACTCCCCGAAGGCCTTGCAACACTCCCGAAGGCCTTGCAACACTCCCAAAGGCCTTGCAACACTCCCAAAGGCCTTGCAACACTCCCAAAGGCCTTGCAACACTCCCCTAGGCCTTGCAACACTCCCCGAAGGCCTTGCAACACTCCCCGAAGGCCTTGCAACACTCCCCTAGGCCTTGCAACACTCCCCTAGGCCTTGCAACACTCCCCTAAGGCCTTGCAACACTCCCCGAAGGCCTTGCAACACTCCCCGAAGGCCTTGCAACACTCCCAAAGGCCTTGCAACACTCCCCTAGGCCTTGCAACACTCCCCGAAGGCCTTGCAACACTCCCAAAGGCCTTGCAACACTCCCAAAGGCCTTGCAACACTCCCCGAAGGCCTTGCAACACTCCCAAAGGCCTTGCAACACTCCCAAAGGCCTTGCAACACTCCCCGAAGGCCTTGCAACACTCCCAAAGGCCTTGCAACACTCCCCGAAGGCCTTGCAACACTCCCAAAGGCCTTGCAACACTCCCAGTTGCCTTGGGTAACACTCCCCAAAAGCCTTGCAACACTCCCCGAAGGCCTTGCAACACTCCCAAAGGCCTTGCAACACTCCCAAAGGCCTTGCAACACTCCCCTAGGCCTTGCAAATACCCCAAAGGCCTTGCAACACTCCCTAGGCCTTGCAACACTCCCCGAAGGCCTTGCAACACTCCCCAAAGGCCTTGCAACACTCCCAAAGGCCTTGCAACACTCCCCTAGGCCTTGCAACACTCCCCGAAGGCCTTGCAACACTCCCCTAGGCCTTGCAACACTCCCCTAGGCCTTGCAACACTCCCCTAGGCCTTGCAACACTCCCAAAGGCCTTGCAACACTCCCAAAGGCCTTGCAACACTCCCTAGGCCTTGTAATTCCCGGAAGGCCTGCAACACTCCCAAAGGCCTGGAACACTCCCCTAGGCCTTGCAACACTCCCCTAGGCCTTGCAACACTCCCCGAAGGCCTTGCAACACTCCCCTAGGCCTTGCAACACTCCCCTAGGCCTTGCAACACTCCCCTAGGCCTTGCAACACTCCCAAAGGCCTTGCAACACCCCCTAGCCTTGCAACACCCTCTAGGGCCTCTTGCAACACCCCCAAAAGGCCTTGCAACACTCCCCTAGGCCTTTAACACCCCAAAGGCCTTGGAACACTCCCTAGGCCTTGCAACAATTCCCCTAGGCCTTGCAACACTCCCCTAGGCCTTGCCTTTGAAGAGGCTAGCTCTCTTGTGGTATTCTTTCTTTTGAATTTTTCTACGACACTTGTGTAATTTCTTGTTTCTATTTCGATCGTATATGCTCTCAAGACACTCCCCGAAGGCCTTGCAACACTCCCCAGAACGGCTTGTAAATAGGCAACATTTTGATAAAGTCATATTTTTTCCGTAATGGGAGCCTGTTTTCATGACGTGAAAGGAGACGGAGAGTCTTGACTTCAATCACGGATTTGACCCCCCCCCCCCCACCCCTCCTCGCTATTCAAAAGAAACGATCCTTTGAATCTTTAGTCCTTGTTAATGGCCCTTGGTATCCTTCGCTCAAAGGCGCGTCTGACAGGCCTTGTCACTATGAGCGACTGCTTGCCAAATCGTTGACTTTGTTGATACGACTGCAGTTGGTCGGGATTTTTTCTTTCTTTTTTTCTCATATAATAACAAATGGCAGCCATTTTCCCGTTCCTTTCCTCCCGCAGGTGGGAAGAGGAGGTGGAAAAGAATAAGAGGTAGAGGCAGAGAGAAGACAGTTTGTCATCCTTTTTCTCTCTCCTTCTGACAAATGAATGAATGGGTTCTCTTGAATATAAGTAGAGAGAGTAAATAGTAATGCACTAGGAGGGGGGGGATATATATATATGTAAAGATATATACGCATGTATATGCATGTTTAATATACATTTACTTCAAACTGAACCTTAGTAATAATCTACGTATCTTATAGAATTTACTGTAATCACAAAATTTTATCTTATTACTTTCACTTCGGTTGTAATAACAAATATATTATTTATATAAATATTTACTGCTGACTAGTTGTGAATTTGGTTCCAAAGATTGAAAGTTTTATGTTTTGTCTTGAGTCATTCCTGAAACTAAATAAACTCGGCATGCGTTTGTTCCTTTTTTGATGCAAGAGTTGACCGTCTTTCCCTTCATTGCTATAGATGAGTTGTCTGTAAAAATAAAAATGATAAGGAAAATAATAAAAAGGGAATTAAATTCGCGTCCCCTGGTAGCGGAGAGACCTTATGGGAAAGTCGACGTGATTACGTGATTTATTCTTTTTTACAGACAACCTTGTTTTATTGGACCAAGCGACAAACAGCGTCTGTCTTTGTACTCTGTCGAATGCGTGCATCTGCCCAGAAATTTAAGTCTAACGAAATGTCACAGTTCGGCTGAAGCAAAAAAATAATTCATAGACAAGAACGTTGACTATTTTTATTTGAAGTTGAAATTCATGATATTCCCATTCTTCGTTGTTGTTAATTATGGATGAATGAACACAAATGCTGACGCACACGCACACTCACTCACACAAGCATACGAATCAAAACAAACATTCCCCAGAAACACAGACAAAAATATGTTATTATTTTTTATATGACGAAAAAATGAGGTTATAGGTTGCATATTGATGTATATTCTCCCTACAATAGTTATTTTCTTTTTCTTTTTCTCAATTGAATTAATTCCTTTCAACATGTAAGAGTTTGGACAGTTCAGACGCCCTGGCCATTCCCTTTGGTGTCGTTGCATGCATGTGATTAGCGAATCGTCTCCCCAGTCTAGTTCTCTCCTTGCTAATGCAATGTGTAGGCTAATACGCAGCCACACGTAGACATACACTTTCTTATAAAGATAAAAGCATTAACTCATGAAAATATGATTGATAGAGAAATGACAAAAGGCATTACGTGTGCGCAACAAGCTTGGAATTCCTCTTTGAAGCGAATGTTGGACAACGAGTAAGTGTAGTATATTGCTTATTGTAAGCTTATTAGAATTATTTGCGTTAAGTATGCTTGGCCTTCGCCTGAGTATGATGTAGGCTTGATAAGCAACGTTAACTCGACCAGTTGCGTGATCAAAAAAGGACGATTACATCTTAGATGTGCAACTGACATGCTCATTGGACTTTCTAGAAAAAAATACATAAAACCACCCATCTTCGAATCCAAGTTCCACGCCGTGTCAGCAGTAATTATGAAAATAAATGAATTTGATTTGTACTATTTATTTGAACATATTGCCAATTTTTTTACGGTGATATATATTAATACGCACACATGTACATATCTATAATATATAAACATATACATACACATGCACGTTTACATGTATGTATATACATGGTCGTTTCGCCACCACTGTCTACGAGGTCGTAACCTTTTCCTCTTTGTGCACACACGCCCATGATCCTGCGGCGAGGCTGGGCGTATGACAAGACGATCTGCTGGTTGGAGAGACGAAACACACTTCATAAGCAAGAAAAAGAAAACAGAGACATCTTCGGGTCAAGAGAGGAGAGAGAGAGAGAGATAAAGAAACAGACACGCAGCATCTATATCTCCACACTTGCATGACCGTGCATTGTTTGTATGGAAATTAACCCATTATTAATAGTTGCGTGGCCGCAAAGGACAAATTTTGGCGGGAATTCAACTCGGGTTCATGACAGGGTTGGAAATCATCAAGTCATTTAGTTAATTTCTTTGTTTTTATTGCTCCCTCCCTGCATCCCCTCCCCCCCTCTCTCTGTCTGTCTGTCTGATGTTGATGATAATAGACCGTTATATTGCATACTATGATTGATTTCTATTAACCGATGTAAATTCTTATTCTTACTTCGTCGTTTTGAAATTAAAAGAGAACGGAATAAAGGGATAACACAGGAGATAAAAACGATGATCCAATTATAAAGTTTGACGATTTGGCTCTAAAGACTTTCCCACCTTCGCTGACGCCCATTCCAGAGGGTCACATGCAGATACCTTACTCGCTCCTTTCCCCGCTGATGGGATGGGACTTTCGTCTCTGGGAGGCTCCTTCCGCGCCACTTGGTCACCTGAGGATAAGGATCTGATCTTGGTCTTTTCCTCTCTTTGCCTCGTCCAAATCCTCGTCCTCCTCCTTCTTCTATTAACACTCTTCCTCCTCCTTCCTTCTCTTAAGACTCTTCCTCCTCCCTCCTTTTCTCCTTTTCCTCGATAAACCCAATTTTCCCTCAAGTGTTCATCAAAGCCGCTTTAATACGCAGGCAAGATTGAATTCTGACGATCTCTTCTGCTCCCCGACTTCCCGAACGAAGGGCGGGAGAGCGGCCGTTGGAACAGCCATGATGGCGATAACGCGGGCACAAAGGGCGGAAGAGCGGCCGTTGGAACAGCCATGATGGCGATAACGTGGGCTCAAAGGGCGGAAGAGCGGCCGTTGGAACAGCCATGAGGGCGATAACGCGGGCACAAAGGGCGGAAGAGCGGCCGTTGGAACAGCCATGATGGCGATAACGCGGGCACAAAGGGCGGGAGAGCGGCCGTTGGAACAGCCATGATGGCGATAACGCGGGCTCAAAGGGCGGAAGAGCGGCCGTTGGAACAGCCATGATGGCGATAACGCGGGCACAAAGGGCGGAAGAGCGGCCGTTGGAACAGCCATGATGGCGATAACGCGGGCACAAAGGGCGGGAGAGCGGCCGTTGGAACAGCCATGATGGCGATAACGCGGGCTCAAAGGGCGGAAGAGCGGCCGTTGGAACAGCCATGATGGCAATAACGTATATATATATATATATATATATATATATATATATATATATATATATATAATGTAAATATCCTGACCGCGCTAATGCGTATATATATATATATATATATGTATATATATATATATATATATATATATTTATATATATATATATATATATATATATATGATTATGTATATATATATATATATATATATATATGTTGTTTAATCGGCTATCATGCAAGACATATGTATATATATATATATATATATATATATAACTTTGTTTAATCGCCGTATGCATATATATATATATAATCTTGTTTGAGAGAGAGAGAGAGAGAGAGAGAGAGAGAGAGAGAGAGAGAGAGAGGGAGAGAGAGAGAGAGAGAGAGAGAGGGAGAGAGAGAGAGTGAGAGAGAGAGAGAGAGAGAGAGAGAGAGAGAGAGAGAGAGAGAGAGAGAGAGAGAGAGAGAGAGAGAGAGAGAGAGAGAGAGAGGGAGAGGGAGGGAGAGAGAGAGAGAGAGAGAGGGGGGGGGGAGAGAGAGAGAGAGAGAGAGAGGGAGAGAGAGAGAGAGAGAGAGAGAGAGAGAGAATAAGACCGACTGGCAGACAGGCAGAGAGAGAGAGAGAGAGAGAGAGAGAGGGAAAAGGGAGTTATCGAATATGTTAAAAGGCAAGGAAGACACACGGGAAGATAAAGTAAATGTGAACTAAGGAATAAGAAGGTAAAAAGGGTAGAAGGATGAGGCATGGTTGGAGATAAGAGAGAGTTGAATCAGAAGTAGATGGAAGGAACAGTGATAGGGATGAAGAAGAGAAGAGAAAGGAAAGAGATGCAGCAGAAAACCACGACCATTATAAAGAGAGAAAGGAACCACAGTCTTAGTACCAACTACGAGGCTGACTGACTTCAAGCACACTCCCAGACACACGAGTGTCCGAGGGCCACCTGGCGAGAGGGAGGGCGAGGCTCCAGGCACTCCAGGTCCTGACTGAGGACCCGGTTGCGGCCGCCCATGCGAGGCTCCAGGCACTCCAGGTCCTGACTGAGGACCCGGTTGCGGCCGCCCATGCGAGGCTCCAAGCACTCCAGGTCCTGACTGAGGACCCGGTTGCGGCCGCCCATGCGAGGCTCCAGGCACTCCAGGTCCTGACTGAGGACCCGGTTGCGGCCGCCCATGTGAGGCTCCAAGCACTCCAGGTCCTGACTGAGGACCCGGTTGCGGCCGCCCATGCGAGGCTCCAGGCACTCCAGGTCCTGACTGAGGACCCGGTTGCGGCCGCCCATGCGAGGCTCCAAGCACTCCAGGTCCTGACTGAGGACCCGGTTGCGGCCGCCCATGCGAGGCTCCAGGCACTCCAGGTCCTGACTGAGGACCCGGTTGCGGCCGCCCATGCGAGGCTCCAGGCACTCCAGGTCCTGACTGAGGACCCGGTTGCGGCCGCCCATGCGAGGCTCCAGGCACTCCAGGTCCTGACTGAGGACCCGGTTGCGGCCGCCCATGCGAGGCTCCAGGCACTCCAGGTCCTGACTGAGGACCCGGTTGCGGCCGCCCATGCGAGGCTCCAGGCACTCCAGGTCCTGACTGAGGACCCGGTTGCGGCCGCCCATGCGAGGCTCCAGGCACTCCAGGTCCTGACTGAGGACCCGGTTGCGGCCGCCCATGCGAGGCTCCAGGCACTCCAGGTCCTGACTGAGGACCCGGTTGCGGCCGCCCATGCGAGGCTCCAGGCACTCCAGGTCCTGACTGAGGACCCGGTTGCGGCCGCCCATGCGAGGCTCCAGGCACTCCAGGTCCTGACTGAGGACCCGGTTGCGGCCGCCCATGCGAGGCTCCAGGCACTCCAGGTCCTGACTGAGGACCCGGTTGCGGCCGCCCATGCGAGGCTCCAGGCACTCCAGGTCCTGACTGAGGACCCGGTTGCGGCCGCCCATGCGAGGCTCCAGGCACTCCAGGTCCTGACTGAGGACCCGGTTGCGGCCGCCCATGCGAGGCTCCAGGCACTCCAGGTCCTGACTGAGGACCCGGTTGCGGCCGCCCATGCGAGGCTCCAGGCACTCCAGGTCCTGACTGAGGACCCGGTTGCGGCCGCCCATGCGAGGCTCCAGGCACTCCAGGTCCTGACTGAGGACCCGGTTGCGGCCGCCCATGCGAGGCTCCAGGCACTCCAGGTCCTGACTGAGGACCCGGTTGCGGCCGCCCATGCGAGGCTCCAGGCACTCCAGGTCCTGACTGAGGACCCGGTTGCGGCCGCCCATGCGAGGCTCCAGGCACTCCAGGTCCTGACTGAGGACCCGGTTGCGGCCGCCCATGCGAGGCTCCAGGCACTCCAGGTCCTGACTGAGGACCCGGTTGCGGCCGCCCATGCGAGGCTCCAGGCACTCCAGGTCCTGACTGAGGACCCGGTTGCGGCCGCCCATGCGAGGCTCCAGGCACTCCAGGTCCTGACTGAGGACCCGGTTGCGGCCGCCCATGCGAGGCTCCAGGCACTCCAGGTCCTGACTGAGGACCCGGTTGCGGCCGCCCATGCGAGGCTCCAGGCACTCCAGGTCCTGACTGAGGACCCGGTTGCGGCCGCCCATGCGAGGCTCCAGGCACTCCAGGTCCTGACTGAGGACCCGGTTGCGGCCGCCCATGCGAGGCTCCAGGCACTCCAGGTCCTGACTGAGGACCCGGTTGCGGCCGCCCATGCGAGGCTCCAGGCACTCCAGGTCCTGACTGAGGACCCGGTTGCGGCCGCCCATGCGAGGCTCCAGGCACTCCAGGTCCTGACTGAGGACCCGGTTGCGGCCGCCCATGCGAGGCTCCAGGCACTCCAGGTCCTGACTGAGGACCCGGTTGCGGCCGCCCATGCGAGGCTCCAGGCACTCCAGGTCCTGACTGAGGACCCGGTTGCGGCCGCCCATGCGAGGCTCCAGGCACTCCAGGTCCTGACTGAGGACCCGGTTGCGGCCGCCCATGCGAGGCTCCAGGC
>BOPN01005475.1:75000-77500 GCA_017312705.2 Penaeus japonicus
ATGAGAGAGAGCGAAAGGGATAGATAGGTATATAGATAGATAGATAGACAGACAAAGAGAGAGAATGAAAGAGAGAAAGAGATAGATAGATAGAGAATGAGAGAGAGAGAGAGAGAGAGAGAGAGAGAGAGAGAGAGAGAGAGAGAGAGAGAAAGAGAGCGAGAGCGAGAGCGAGAGAGAGTGAAAGAGAGGGAGAGGGGGGAGGGGGAGATATTTATTTATATATTGATGGATAGATAGATAGCTAGATAGAAATATAGATAGATAGATAGATAGATAGATAGAGAGAGAGAGAGAGAGAGAGAGAGGGCGTGGGGAACACTGTTGTTGGTAATATAACTCTATGTTGCTTTATGTAATTGACTTTCAGCTAATTGCATCGTGAGGTATAATAACAGTAAGGATTATGAAGGATATATATATATATATATATATATATATATATATATATATATATATATATATATATATATATATATATATATATATATATGTGTGTGTGTGGTTTTTTATTTTTTTTTGTTTTTTTTTTGTTTTTGTTTTTTTTGTTTTTTTTAGGTATTGATGAGGTCGACTACAATCACAATCACACTGACATAATTGACCTCATCTGCATCACCATGATCGCATTCACTTACATTCTCATCATTAGTTTCTCTCTCAATTCATTCGAGAATTAATTTATATTTACTTTTCCTTTTTATCATCATTAGAGCATATGATTATCCTCAACAATTAATTATCTTTTCACTGCATTATTTACTCTTCAATTTTTAAACGCCACAGCAACAGACACAAGAAAATGTAAATTGTTTGTCCTATATTTAGATTCACAGACGAATTGTATGAATTAACTACGGTCGAAAGTTCATGGAAATACATGGAAACTAAATGAATCACATGAAAAAGGAAAAAAACAACAACAAATGAATAAAATAGATAACAAAAAGAAGGAAGTGGTCAAAGGGAAGAAAAAAAAAAAAAAAAAATCACGAGCAGAAACAAGGAGGATTCCATGACCTAAGAATGATAGTAATGTTTATGACCCGACAGTCCGTTCCATGATCTCAGGTGATGCCAAGCGCTGTCGTTCTTCCTCTTGTCTACGCCTTAATAGCAGCTCGGTGCATTCCCGATATATCCTTGATGTTATCCTGTCATCATGTAGACTATTTTACTTTCCTCTTTTCCCTTTTGGTCTTTCCCGCAACACCAGTTTATCCATACTTTTTATTAGCATCACGGTGACCAGCAGAAGAACCCTACATTTCTTACAACTATTAATAACAACAGAAAAGGCTAAAGTTTTGACAAATCAGTCTTTAGTGCTCAGGGAGACCTCTCATCTTCTTCATTCAGAAAGACCTCTCTTCCAAGAACCTTTTTTTGTATCATCTTCATAGCCCTCTCTTCCAAGAACCTTTTTTTTTTTTTTTTTTTTTTTTTTGTATCATCTTCATAGCGTCCCCCTTGCTTTGTAATTGGGGTGACAAGAGCAAGTTCTCAGCGATATTAATCTTTTTATCCTTCCCTCCAAAACGCATCAGCTCAGAAGTCGACAACACTTCTTTATACTCGTAATTGTCGAGGTGTAATTGGCGCATCAAGACCAATTATCTCTAAACTTGTGCACATTCATCCAGGTGCGCTTCCAGTATGAAGAGTCTATTTCCCAGTTTGAATAATTTCAGAGAGAGAATGTGGTCTTCTTTGATCAGTGAGGTGGAATGCCGATGACCTTTTCCTGAGCTTCTTGGTAAGCATAGTTTTTATCAGTCGGGCAATGGGATGTAATGGTGGGTAAAAGATTCCTATATAATTCTGAGAATATGATAATACCACACAATGGAAGACTTTTATTCTGTATCCTCTTGTTTTCCCAAAATCCACTTCAGGTTGGTAATGATTCTTTGTATAATCAGCTGGCACAAATGCAACTTCTCATTAGAATAGCATGTAAATTTTCTTTATTTCTGAAATGATTAATGAGGATACTGAAGTCCTGTTATTCGCCTATTCTCTCGAATCGCCATTTTGTGGGATAGATATGGATTCAGGTTTCTATTAACCAATTATCCCCCTTGTTTCTTTGATACACTCCTTCAGCAAATCAATACGGTTCTTTATGGCGATTGATTGTTAGCAAGTTCTAAAAAAAGGAAAAAAAAAAAAAAAAAAACTATTACACAAAATTCGCAAGGGATTTGCTCACCTTCGTCAGAGGGAACACACACTAACGCTGGCTACCCTTCTGGCATAAAAAAAAAAAGGTACCCAGTCTGCTCGGGAACTTGACCAGCAGGAACTCCAGCACCGTTTTTGGTGTGACGGGCGATGGAGGGGGGTTTCCCAGCGCCCAAAGACCATCCATCCTGCATCCATCTCCGACCTTCCGACCTCCGACCATCCGACCTCTGACCTCCGACCTTCCGAGTCCCCGAGCAATTAGTGTCACCGCCAGCCGAAGTTGCGATCCGGCGGATGGACATTCTCCGGCCGC
>BOPN01005476.1:0-5000 GCA_017312705.2 Penaeus japonicus
TTCGTCTATTGAAAGGCAAAAGAAAATTAGATTCAATTTTTGTATGTGCGTGCACGCGTGAGAGAGAGCGAGAGAGAGATGTTTTGTGTGTGTGTGTGTGTGTGTGAGAGAGAGAGAGAGAGAGAGGTTTTGTGTGTGTGTGTGTGAGAGAGAGAGAGAGAGAGAGAGAGAGAGAGAGAGAGAGGGGGGAGAGAGAGAGTGAGATGTGAGAGAGAGAGAGAGAGAGAGAGAGAGAGAGTGTGTGTGCGTGTGTGAGTGTGCTGGCGCGTGTGTATAAATGAACGAGTATGTTTATGTATATGCTCCCCTTTATACACATTCTGACATTAAACAAGCCCATTTGCATAAAAAAAAGTTAGAATAGATATATATATACCCTCGTTTTCTCGGCCAAAAATGCATAAAAGATTGGTTCTGAATATCACTCCCACACTTATGGCTTTGTTCGGACTAGTGCAAATTGAAATACTTTTTCAACTACGCTATTATACGCCGTGGCGGGTTTTGTATAATGAATTGCAGACCAGCTGCGTCATTTATTCATTTTTAAACGTTAATTACCGTTACTAACACCGTGTTTCAGCAATATGGTTATGTTTTTGTTGTTAAATTTTCCAGCATTAGAAATCACTTGTATGTGTTCGATTGTTTTGACTACGTTTTCTCTTTTTATTTATCTATTCATCATTATTTTTTACTGCTTATTCAGTTTCTTTTCGTGCTTTGCCTTTTTATTTTTGACTAAACTTTTCTTCTTCTCTTTTCATATATGTTTCCCTTGCTCTATCAATTTATTTCTCTCTCTCTCTCTCTCTCTCTCTCTCTCTCTCTCTCTCTCTCTCTCTCTCTCTCTCTCTCTCTCTCTCTCTCTCTCTCTCTCTCTCTCTCTCTATCCCTCCCTCCCTCCCTCACTCTCACTCTGTATACATGCATATCTCTCTCTCTCTCTCTCTCTCTCTCTCTCTCTCTCTCTCTCTCTCTCTCTCTCTCTCTCGCTCTCGCTCTCTCTCTCTCTCTCATTCTCCCTCCCTCTGTCTCTGTCTCCTTCTCTCTCTCTCTCTCTCTCTCTCTCTCTATCTATCTATCTATCTATCTATCTATCTATCTATTTATCTCTCTCTCTCTCTCTCTCTCTCTATCTATCTATCTATCTATCTATCTATCTATCTCTCTATCTCTCTCTCTCTCTCTCTCTCTATCCCTCCCTCCCTCCCCTCACTCTGTATACATGCATATCTCTCTCTCTCTCTCTCTCTCTCTCTCCTTTCTCTCTCTCCTCTCTCTCTCTCTCTCTCTCTCTCTCTCTCTCTATATATATATATATATATATATATATATATATATATATATATATATATATATATATATATATATATATATATATATATATATATATATACGTATATATGTATATATATATATATATATATATATATATATATATATATATATATATATATATATATATATATATATATATATATGTATATATATATATATATATATATATATATATATATATATATATATATATATATATATATATATACATATATCTTCTCTCTCTGTCTCATTTCTCCATCCCTTCCCCCTATCCCTTTCTCCTCCCCCTCCTCCCCCCCGCGTCCCCCACAGCATCTCATCCATAAACACATAAGCATCCTTGTTTTGAAACTCAAGGCTTATGAGGGATCAACAAAAAAGTGTATATGGGTGTAAGATTTTTTTTTCTTTCTTTCTTTCTTTCTCTTTTTCTTACACATTTTTAAAATTAGTTTGGTTATATCTTTTAATCGTGTTTGTTATTTTCTTATAAGTTTGGTCAATGGAAAAATTATTTTGATAGGCGTTAAAATTATAAGGATAATGATAATAACTTGTGCTGCTGGTATGCTCATTATTGCGTTAAAACTCTTATGCAATGTTGCATATTTATGGTTGAGTTAAGTTTTTCCTTTTTCTTCTTTCGATAATTTCATTGCATGCACGCATCATTGATGATATTTTTGTTATTAGTAATATTTGATATTACAAGAACTCCGAGCCTTATCATCATCATCATTATCATTATCAGTCTTTATCACGATTTCATCATTATTATCGTTATTATTATCATTATTATTAACAGCATCATTAGAATTATCATCATCATCGTCGTCTTCATCATCATCATCATCATCACCACTATCATCATCATCATCATCATAATCATCATCATCATCATCACTATCATCATCATCATCACCATCATCATCATCATCACCATCATCATCATCATCATCATCATAATCCTCCTCATCACCATCATCATATCAATAGCATAATCATCATCATCATCATCACTATCATCATCATCATCACCATCATCATCATCATCATCATAATCATCGTCATCATCATAATTTTTAGCATTTGCCTTTACTCTATGTCAGCTTAGAAAAGAGAACAAAACAAATACATGTCGATCGGCTAAAGATAGGATTCAATAGTCCTTATAAACAGTGTCTGAATAGCTTCACTGATGATGTTCATGTCGTTTATAATCCAAGATGGAGGCGCGTAAACAAATGTCAAAGGAGACTCTTTGTTCTTCCTCTTTTTTTTTTCTAGCTAACTATTTTCGTCTCTGTGGATTAAAGATAAAAACGAGAGAACTTGATGAGAAATGAGTTTTTTTTTTTTTTTCTTATTTTCATTTTTTCTTTTTTTTTGACCTCTGCCTCTTTCATTTTTCGGTTTTGTTCGATCTTGTTTCCTTGCCTTTTGCCTTTCTCTTTCTATTCATTATGTTAAGTTTTCAGGGTTTTCCTCTCTTCCTCCTCTCCTTCCTTCTTCTCCTCCTCCTCTTCTCCTCCTCCTCCTCTTCTTCTTCTTCTCCTCCTTCTCCTCTTCCTCTTCTACTTTTTTTTCCTCTGTTCTCGCTTTCTCCCCTTTCCTTCTTGTCTTTTTCCCTCTCCTTCTCTCCTTCCTCTTCTTCTCTCCGTCTTCTATCTTCTTTTAGTCCTCCTATTTTCTCCTCTTACGTTCATCTTATTCTCCTCCATCTCTCCCTCCCTCCATTTCCTATCCTCCTTCTTCTCCTTCCTGTGTTTATCTTCTTCCCCCTTTATGGTCCTTCCTCCTCCCTTCCCTCTCCTTTTCCTCCTCCTCCTCCTCCCCCTCCTCATTCTTCTCATTCTTTTTCTTTTCTTCCTTCTCTTTATCCCCTTCTTTAACTCCCCTTTCTTCACATTGATCTCGTCTTTTTCCTTCTCCTCCTTCGTTTTTCCTCCCCCTGTTTCCTCCCCCTCTTCCCCCTCCTTTGATATCCTCCTTCTCCTCCTTCCCTTCCTCCCCCTTTTCCTCTTTCTCTTCCTTCCAGTTCTCCTCCTCCTACACATCTTTTTTCTCTCCCTCCTTCCCCTCCTCCTTCTTCACTCCGCCCTCACATTTTTATTCTTCTCCTTCTTCTCTCCTCCCTCTTTTTCATTCCCATCCTCCTCCTCTTCCTCCTCTTCCTCTTCCTCCTCCTCCTCCTTCTCCACATCCTCCTCCCCATCCTCCTCCTCCCCCTGTCCTTTTCTTCATTCCCCCTCACTACTCCTTCTCCTCCTCCTCCTCCACCTCCTCCTCCCCCTTCTCTCCTCCTCCTCCTCCTCCTCCTTCTCCACATCCTCCTCCCCATCCTCCTCCTTCTCCCGTCCTTCTCTTCACCCCCCCCCCTCACTCCTCAGCCCCCCTCGACCAATATTACTCACTTTCCATAAATGAACACAAAGTCCCAACAAAAGGAAGAGTGTACAACTCAAGTCAACAAAAGATAAATTCCAAATATTTACAAGCTGATATAAAATCAATTATTTGATGGGGCGCGGCGGGGCAAAATGGCCTTCGTAAAAAAAAAAAAAAAAAAATGTTTTCCCTCAGCTGTTCTGGATATTTTTGGAGTGTAGTTATGCCGGGGACCTCCCAGTGTGATGCTTCGAGTGATTAAGAGAAAGAATAAGATAGTTTTTGTTTTATTAATAGTGATTTTCGGTTTTACTTGTAGAAGATTGTCTTGTTGTTTTATGTCCTTTTTCGGTTTTGAAATTATTTATATATTTGTTGTATATATCAACATGTTCTAGGAATATGTTATTTTACAGTTTATATGTCTATATTATTGTATCTATCGATCTAACTATCTATCAGTCAAACACTCTCTCTCTCTCTCTCTCTCTCTCTCCTTCTCTCACTCTCTCTCTCTCTCTCTCTCTCTCTCTCTCTCTCTCTCTCTCTCTCTCTCTCTCTTTCTCTCTCTCTCTCTCTCTCTTTCTCTATCTATCTATCTATCTATCTATCTATCTCTTTCGCGCGCTCTTGCGTACTGCTTCTGTTTCCATTTCTCTCTCTCTCTCTCTCTCTCTCTTTCTCTCTCTCTCTCTCTCTCTCTCTCTCTCTCTCTCTCTCTCTCTCTCCTTCTCTCACTCTCTCTCTCTCTCTCTCTCTCTCTCTCTCTCTCTCTCTCTCTCTCTCTCTCTCTCTCTCTCTCTCTCTTTCTCTCTCTTTCTCTCTCCATCTCCATCCTTCCCTATCTCCACTCTCCCATTCCCTGCTTCCCATTAGCTCACTGTCTCCATCCCTCTCCCTTCTTAACTCCCTCCCTCCCTCCCTACCTACCTACCTACTTCCCTCTCCCCTTGTCTATCTCTCTCCTCCTCCCTCCCTCCCTATCTTCTTCTCCCTCTCTCCCCTGTCTATCTCCCCCCCTCCCCCTCCCTCCCTTCCTCTCTCCCACCCTGTCTATCTCTCCCTCCCCCTCCCTCCATCCTACCCTGTCTATCTCCCCCCTCCCCTCCCTCCTCCCTCCCACCTACCCTGTCTATCTCCCTCCCCTTCCTTCCTCCCCCTCCCCTCCCCTCCCACCTACCCTTTCTATCTCTCTCCCCCTCCCTCCCTCCCACCCTCCCTCCCTCCCACCTACCCAGCCTTTATCTCCCTCCCTTCCTCCCTCCCTCCCTCCCACCTACCCTTTCTAT
>BOPN01005476.1:30000-32500 GCA_017312705.2 Penaeus japonicus
CTATTATCATTATCATTATTGTTATTATTATTATCATTATCATTACCATCACTATTATCAGTATCATTATCATTATCATCATTATCATTATCATCACTATTATTGACATGAAGTTACAGGTCCTGTAACGCAAACTTATTATCAAATGTAAACAAAAGCCAAACTGCCGGTTATGTAACTTCCTAAAAATTCTCTATTTTGATCCACATTTTAAACCATTAAATCCCGTTAAGGCATTATATAATGAACTCATTAACGCGAGCCAAGATCAGAATAAAAATGGTAATAGGTTCTTTTTTTTCTTTCTTTTTCTTTTTTTTTCTTTCTTTTCTTTTTTTTCTATTTTCCATAATTTGAGCAGTGAAAATTATAGGTTTTTTAAAAATTACCTTTTGATCTTTTTTTTATTATCATTTCGATTTGAAAAAAAAAAAGTTGTTGCTTTTTTGTTGTCCTCTTCTCTATCTTTAGTTCCTATTCCTCCTCTTTCCTTTATTCTCTTATTTGTTTACCTCCTTCTTCTTCCTCTTTTTCACCCTTTTTCATCCTCCCCCTCGTCCACTTTCCAATTTCCTTTTCCTCATTCTTTTCCTCTTCTTTCTCTCTTCATTTCCCCTCTTCTCCTCTTTCTTCCATTTATTTTCCTCCTTTTTCTCCTTATATTCCTCCTTCATCTCCCTTTCCCCTTCCCCCTCCTTCCATACTTCCTACTTCTCTCTTTTTATTCTTCCACCTCTTTTTCCTGTGTCATCTCCTCCTCCTCCTCCTCCCTTTTCCCTTTCGTCTTCTTCCTCTTCCACCTTTATCTTCTCCTTCTCTTCCACCTCCCTTTCCTCCTCCTCTTTCTTTACCCCTTTTCCTCGTAACTCTCTTTCTCCTTTCTCCATTCTCCTCCTCCTTTTCTAGTTCTATCTCTCATTCTTTCTCTTTTTCTTCTTCACATTTTACCTCCTCTTCTTCCTCTCTCTCCCTCTCTCTACCACTACCTCCGTTTTTTCCTCTTCTTTCTCGCTCTCTCTCTCTCTCTCTCTCTCTCTCTCTCTCTCTCTCTCTCTCTCTCTCTCTCTCTCTCTCTCTCTCTCTCTCTCTCTCTACCACTCTCTCCATTTTTTTCCTCTTCCTCCTCCTCCTCCTCCTCCTCTCCTTGTTCCCACATTTCTTCCTCCTCCTCCTCCTCCTCTCCTTGTTCCCACATTTCTTCCTCCTCCTCCTCCTCCTCTCCTTGTTCCCACATTTCTTCCTCCTCCTCCTCCTCTCCTTGTTCCCATATTTCTTCCTCCTCCTCCTCCTCCTCTCCTTGTTCCCATATTTCTTCCTCCTCCTCCTCCTCCTCTCCTTCTTCCCATATTTCTTCCTCCTCCTCCTCCTCCTCCTCTCCTTGTTCCCATATATCTTCCTCCTCCTCCTCCTCCTCCTCCTCCTCCTCTCCTTGTTCCCACATTTCTTCCTCCTCCTCCTCCTCCTCCTCTCCTTGTTCCCACATTTCTTCCTCCTCCTCCTCCTCCTCTCCTTGTTCCCATATTTCTTCCTCCTCCTCCTCCTCCTCTCCTTGTTCCCATATTTCTTCCTCCTCCTCCTCCTCCTCCTCCTCCTCTCCTTGTTCCCACATTTCTCTCTCTCTCTCTCTCTCTCTCTCTCTCTCTCTCTCTCTCTCTCTTTCTCTCTCTCTTTCTCTCTCTCTTTCTCTCTCTCTCTCTCTCATTCCCTTTCTCACATCATCGGTCTCTTTTCACCTCTCCCTTCCTTCCTTCCTCCATCTCCCATCGCTTTCTTTTACTTCTCCCTCCAGCCTCTCATCTCCTCTTCCTCCTTTCTCTACCCCCCACCCCCCTCCATCGCTCTTTTTTCTTACCTCTCCCTCTTTCTCTCTGTAAGTGTGTGCACAACTTCGTAACTGAATTATCCCAAGGGTTATGTTATTTATTCTCAAGTTTACAGCGCAAAGAAATCTAGAAACTGAAACCGCAATACTCTTTTTTTGTTTTTTTTTGTTTTGTTTTGTTTTGTTTTGCTTCTGTTTTAGACGAAGTCACTTGATGTCTTTATTTGATATTCATTAGCGATGTCCAGGATGCAAAGTGGAAGCATGTTGTTCTTCCATGTTGCGTGAAAGTTGACGGCGCCGAGTTACGGGGAGGAAATGCAGACAGGGCTTTCGCAAATGATAGGGAAGAGGGGAGAGCTAGGGAGGACAAGGAAGAACACGGAAGAAAAGATATCCATGTAAATGCTGGGAAATTGAAGGAGGTGAAAAAAAGATAAACATAAAAAGATAAGGAAAAAATGGAAAATAGAGATAGGAGATTCTAAAAGAGATGAGAGTTAGCGAGATATTTTGAGGCGAAAAAGTGGAAATTGGATAAGAGGAACATAGTCAAGGAAAGAGGGGAGATGGAAAGAGCAAAACTGAGTTAGATGAAAATAGAAAAAGGGGGAAGGCGGAAGATACCGGGAGTGGAAATTTTATAAGGAGGTAACTAGGGTTCAGATATGACGGAAA
>BOPN01005476.1:46149-53649 GCA_017312705.2 Penaeus japonicus
GTGTGTGTATCTTTGTGTGTGTGAGAGAGTGTCTGTGTGTTTGTGTGTTTGTGTGTGTGTGTGAGTGTCTGTGTGTGTGTGTGTTTGTGTGTGTGTGTGTGTGTGTGTGTGTAAATGTTACTGCGAAATTGAAGTAAAAAAAAAAAATAATGATAAAGAAATATCTTAAAAATGGATTATTCTTCATGAAAATGTTGTTTCTGGAGACTCCATGGCATGTTAGCCCCGCCCACAAAAGTCAAGCTTGACCAGATAGCCGTCCATAATATTGGTCATGTATGTGTGCAAAAAGGTGACTCATTCACACAGTCAAACATGTTCTCAAGCAGGGTTCTAATTTCACAATGTTTGGATGGGAATTTACGGCTGTATAGTGAAAAAAATAATAATAAAACAGCATTCCCGCCGCCATCGTTTTGTTAAAGACTTTTGCAAGCTCCGCGGAATCGGGAGTCCCCCTGTGAGTATTTAGGAATAAGTGCACGCCAGATTATCCACCGTCGGGACTTCGTGAAACACAACCTTCCTTCAGAAAGGGAGGACCTTGCTCTCAAGATAATCCAATAAGTGGTGGTTTTCAGTAGCCTTTGGAACGTGGGGGTGGGGTGGGGGGGTCGACTAAGCCTAATACGAAGCCGAACAAACTGACTAACTTTGTAGGTGAGAAAGCTATAAATCAGTCGAATGGGAGGAAGATGGAAGAGCAGGGCTAAAACAGTTTCGATTCAGAGGGTTCATTGTCCACCATTCAGGAAGTTAACCCATTAGGCAGAAACAGCTGGGAATGGAGGTTGGAGAAGTAAGCAGACACCAGGCTTTATAAGCCTACGTGGTTAGCCGTGACAATATTGACGAGGCTGAGAAGGGTGAGGCGGGACCGGGGGTCAGGGCGGAGGAGTGGTGAAGAGGAAGGGGACGAGGCTGGGGGAGCTGTGAGGAGAAGAGGACAGGGAGTGTTGAGGGGAAGGGGGACAGGAGACGGGAGTGGTGAAGGTAAGGCGACAGGAGACAGGGGAGCTGGGGAGAGGGTGTGCAGTCAACCTGGAACGGGGGAGTGTGTGGGGGGGGGGAGGGAGAGAGAGAGAGAGGATCCCAGAGAGCAGACGGCAATATATGGCTTATTTAGCGCGGACAATACATCACATCAGACAGGGAAAGAGCGCCAACCCTTAGGAAAATGGAGGAAGAAGATTCTTCCAAGGAGTAGCCGTCTGTAAAAGGACATAAGTAGAAACGAGGGGAAAAGAAATCCTCTCGAACAGTGAAAGATGAAGCTGAGGAGCTGACACCTGAAGATGGTTTCCAGATTTCAAAGGAGAAGGACCACGTCCAACGGAGTGTTGTTACATGAAAAGGGTGTATCCACCTTTTTTTTCTTGATTATCCTTTCTTCAATATCTCTCCTTCTTTATCGACAGTTTCGCTGATAATTGGAACTAGCATTCTTTCTTTTTTTAATCAAGCCGAAGAAAAAATAAAAAAAATCAGAACTATAGAAGAAGGAAAAGCGAAGCAAAGTGAAAGTTATATAAGGAAATCTGATGTGAAACCATAAAAGAAAGGTGGAGAACTGCCAGAAATTGGCCATGCGTGGTCGCGAAGAAAGCAAGGAAGGGAGAATAATGAGACGAAGAAGGGGAATATCAACACTAAATCAGATTATCGGAAAATGCGTGAAGATTGTATGAATGTGTATGCGCGTGTGTGCGACTGTGCGTGAGGCCGTGTCAGCGTGTGTGCGGCCGTGTGTGTGTGTGTGTGTTTATGTTTGTGTTTTTGTTTGTGTGTGTGTTTGTATATACGCGCGTGTGTTTGTGTTTGTGTGCATGTGAAAATTTGAATATATGTGTATGTTTATTTACATATGTGTATATATGTGTGTGTGTGTTTGTGTGCATGTGTGTGTGTGTGTCTGAGTGAGTGTATGAAAGCATGGGAGTGTGTGTGTGTGTGTGTAAGTATAGGTGTGAAGAGTCAAACCAAAATCACTCAAGAGCACTGTCTTTGCTTTCTAAGATTATACGTATCTGTTCATGGATATTTGTGTGGGTGTGTCATCTGTGTATGTTTGTGTCTGAGAGCGTGTCTGCGTGCATGTGCATCTGCAAAAAATTATGTAGGAATCGTTGAGACTGGATTCCTACGTGAAACCGTATTACCTTAGTTTGAAAAAAGTTGAATTAATTATGCAAATTAGATTCTCTTATCGAGAGTTTCAGATCATTCCCTCTCTCTCTTTCCCTCTCTCCCTTGTTTAGGCTGCGCCTCTCTATCTTTCTTATCATTTTATCTATATAGCCGTCTAGTTAACGACCATTCATACATCATACATCGATTCCTGAATGGTCCCTCTCGCTTTCTCTCTCTCTCTCTCTCTCTATCTATCTATCTATATATCTATCTATCTATCTATTTATCTGTCTATCAATCAAACTCTCTCTCTCTCTCTATCTATCTATCTATCTATCTATCTATCTGTCTGTCTATTTCTCTCTCTCTCTCCCTCTCTCTCTCTCTCTCTCTCTCTCTCTCTCTCTCTCTCTCTCTTTCTCTCTCTCTCTCTCTCTCTATCTATCTATCTATCTATCTCTATCTCTCTCTCTATCTATCTATCTATCTATTTCTCACTCTCTTTCTCTCTCTCTCTCTCTCTCTCTCTCTCTCTCTCTCTCTCTCTCTCTCTCTCTCTCTCTCTCTCTCTCTCTCTCTCTCTCTCTCTCTCTCTCTCTCTCTATCTATCTATCTCTCCCTCTCACTCTCTCCCTCCTTTCATCTTCTCTCACCTTTTATCCTACTTTCCTTCCTCTTTCTCCGTCCTCATTCCTTTCCCTTCCTCTCTGCCTCTCAACCCCTCTTCCTTTTACTTTCCTCCTCACCATCCCATCCACCCCTCTCCCTCTCCCCTACTTAACTCCCCCTACATTTCCCCCTCTCTTTACCCTCCCCGTACCCTCCCTTTCTCCTCCCCCCTACCTTCCCTTTCCCCTCCCCCAACCCTCCGTTTCCCCTCCCCCTACCCTCCCTTTCCTTCCCCCCAACCCTCCCATTCCCCTTCCCCTACCTTCCCTTTCCCCTCCCCCCTCCCCTCCCTTTCCCCTCCCCTCCCCTCCCTTTCCCTCCCCCCTACCCTCCCTCTCCCCTCCCATCTACCCTCCCTTACGTCTCCCCCTCCCTTTCCCCGTCCCTTCTCCTCCCACCTCCCCTCCCTTTCCCCTCCTCCCTACCTACCCTACCCTACCCTCCCTTTCCCCTCCCTCCTCCCCTCCCTTTCCCCTCCCCCCTTCCCTCCCTCTCCCCTCCCCCCAACCATCCCTTTCCCCTCCCACCTTTCCCCTCCCCTCTCCCCTCCCTTTCCCCTCCCTCTCTCCTCTCCCCAACCCTCCCCTCCCTCTCCCCTCCCCCCAACCATCCCTTTCCCCTCCCACCTTTCCCCTCCCCTCTCCCCTCCCTTTCCCCTCCCTCTCCCCTCTCCCCAACCCTCCGTTTCCCCTCCCCCCTACCCTCCCACTCCCCTTCCCCCAACCCTCCGTTTCCCCTCCCCCCTACCTACCCTCCCTTTCCCCCCCCCCTACCTACCCTCCCTTTCCCCTCCCTTTCCTTTCCCCTCCCTTTCCTTTCCCCTCCCCCCTCCCCTCCCGCTCCCCTTTCCCCTCCCCTCTCTCCTCCCTCTCTCCTCTCCCCCTACCCCCTCCCTTTCCCCTCTCCCCTCCCCCTCCCCTCCCCTCCCTCCCCTATTGGCACACTAAGAAGGTGGAATTGGATCTCATGTCTGTGACCGTAACATAGATATGGCATCGAGATGACAGTGTGAACGGCTTTGTGCTCGGGGGATCAACGGCGGGTGTTCCGTTTCCTTTCTTCGTCTTCTTTGTAATTTTTTTTCTGTTTCTTCTTTGTCTTCTTTAGCTTTTTTTTTCCTTTTTTTTTTTTTTTTTTTTTGCTTTCTATTTTCTTTGTGTTTTGTTCTTCTTTGTTGGGTTTTTCTTTTGTCTTCTTTTTCGATGTTTTGCTTCTTTTTTTTTCTCCTTCTTCTCGTCTCCATTATACCTTCTTCTTATTGTTATTCGCCTTCTTTTTCTTCTGTTCTTTCTTTTCCCTCTTCTCCTTTTTTTTACTTTTTCTTCTTCCTGTCTTCATCTTCATCTTCCTTATCTTCTTCCTGTCTCCATCTTCATCTTCCTTATCTTCTTCCTCCTCCCCCTCCCCCTCATCCTAACCTTCCTTCTCCCTCCTCCCCCTCATCATCATCACCATCATCATCATAAACATCATCACCAATCATCATCATAAACATCATCACCAATCATCATCATAAACATCATCATCATCACTATCATCACTATCACCACCATTATCACCATTACCAGCATCACCATCATCATCATAAACATCACCACCATCATCATCACCATCATCACCATCATCATCACCATCATCATTCTCCAATTCCCAGAACTTCACCAACTTCTCATATCTGTCTTCACAAGATTATGCACGCCGGTGGCTGTCTTCTCGAGGACACAGGTGGATTGATAAAAAGGGAAAAAAGAAAAGAGTGAGATTGAAAGAGAGGGTGGAAGGGAGTGAGGGAGGGAGGGAGGATGGGTGGAATGGAAGAAGGGAGTGAGGGAGGGAGGGAGGATGGGTGGAATTAGAGAGGGTAGGGGGTGGGAGGGAGGGAGGGTGGGTTAGAGAGAGGGATAGGGGGTGGGAGGAAGGGAGGGATAGGGAGGGTTAGGGGTGGGAGGGATAGGGGTTGGGAGGGAGGGAGGGAGGGTTAGGAGAGGGATATAGAGGGATAGGGGGTGGGAGGAAGGGAGGGAGGGATAGGGGTGGGAGGAAGGGAGGGTGGGTTAGAGAGGGATAGGGGGTGGGAGGAAGGGAGGGATAGGGAGGGTTAGGGGTGGGAGGAAGGGAGGGAGGGTTAGAGAGGGATAGGGGGTGGGAGGAAGGGAGGGTGGGTTAGAGAGGGATAGGGGGTGGGAGGAAGGGAGGGATAGGGAGGGTTAGGGGTGGGAGGAAGGAGGAGGGTTAGGAGAGGGATAGGGTTGGGAGGAAGGGAGTGGGAGGGTTAGGGGGTGGGAGGAAAGGAGGGTGGGTTAGGGTTGGGAGGAAGGGAGGGAGGGTTAGAGAGGGATAGGGGTGGGAGGAAGGGGAGGGGTGGGTTAGAGAGGGATAGGGGTTGGGAGGAAGGGAGGGAGGGTTAGGGGTGGGAGGAAAGGAGGGTGGGTTAGGGGTTGGGAGGAAGGGAGGGAGGGTTAGAGAGGGATAGGGGGTGGGAGGGTGGGTTAGAGAGGGATAGGGGTTGGGAGGAAGGGAGGGAGGGTTAGAGAGGGATAGGGGTTGGGAGGAAGGGAGGGAGGGTTAGGGGTGGGAGGAAAGGAGGGTGGGTTTGGGGTTGGGAGGAAGGGAGGGAGGGTTAGAGAGGGATAGGGGTGGGAGGAAGGGTTAGAGAGTGATAGGGAAGGATAGGGGGTGGTAGGAAGGGAGGAAGGGTTAGAGAGGGATAGGGAGGGATAGGGGGTGGGAGGGAGGGTTAGAGAAGGATAGGGAGGGATAAGGGATGGGGAGTGAGAGAGAGAGAGAGAGATGGATATATAATAATGATAATGATGATAATAAGGATGATAATAATGATAGTAATGATAGATCATAGGGGGCGGGTATCAGGAAGGCAGGAGGATGAAGTTAGGAAAGAGGAGGACACTGGGGTGGGATTCAGATGTTGGGGTTTTGGAGGTTACGGAGGGAGTTAGAGTATCGGGAGGGGTGAGGGGGGAGGGGGAGGGGGGAGGGTTGGGGATTAAGGGAAATTGGGGAGGAGATTGGAGGTTCGGGGAGGGGGGAGGTGGTGTTGGGGGGTATGGAGATGGGGAAGAGGTTAAGGTTGGGGTTATGGGGTTGAAGAGGTGCTAGGGTAGGGAGAGGGGGGGGGAGAGGTTATCACGAATTGGGGAAGTAGAGTCGGTGCTTGTGGTGAGGGGAGGACGAGGGAGAGAAGAGGGGAAGGCGTAAAACTAGTAGCAAAAGAGGAAAGAGAAAGGAGAGGAAGAGAAAAGGGGAAAAAGAGGAGGAGAAAAAGGAAGAGGAGTGGAAGAATCAAAAGAGGGAAGAGGAGAGAGAGAGAGAGTAGGGGAGTAGAAAGCGTAAGACTAAAAGCAAAAAAAGGAAGAGGAGAGAGAGAGAGGACCAGGAGCAAAAGAGGGAAGAGGAGTGAGAGGAAAAGAATAGAGGAAAAGAGGAAGAGAAAGTGTAAGAGAAAGTGTAAGAGAAAGAAGAAAGGGAAGAAGAAGAGGAGAAGGTATAAAACTGGGAGTAAATAAGCAGAAAGAGGAGGAGGAAGAGACAGAGAAAAGAGAAGAAGTGAAGAAGGCGTAAAAGAGAATTGAAATAAAGGATTAAAATGCGGAACACGATAATGGGAAATTCATGTAGTTCCATAGTTTCCCGCCAAAAGTCAATGTTAAAAGCGCTTGAGTTTGGGTTCGAATCTTAAGCCATATCCTATGAATACGTTTGAGATGTACCCGAGTTGAAATCATGAATTTTGATTTAAAAAAAAAAAAAATCTTAAACGAACTGCTGTAAAAGTTTGATCAGTTCAGAGTTTGATGTATAGGATTACTTTAAACGGCAATGATGAGAGATATACGTGTTTCTTTTTTCTTCATAAAGAATGAGATGGACACATTTTGCATATGTTTTTTTTTTCTCTTTTTGTGTGTCTGTGTGGAGGAAGGGGAGGGGGAGGTGGTTCTCTCTCTCTCTCTCTCTCTCTCTCTCTCTCTCTCTCTCTCTCTCTCTCTCTCTCTCTCTCTCTCTCTCTCTCTCACCCTCTATTTATCTATCTATCTATCTATCTATCTATCTATCTATCTCTATCTCTCTTTCTTTCTCCGTCTCACCCTGTATAAATGTCTTATTATGTTGAAACTAACAACCTGCCTAAAATAGGAACGTGATACCAGACAAAGAGTTTATACCAAAATAAATTAATTCTTTAATAGCTTACGTTAAGGCACACGTGAGGAAATAAACACTACAACACAATGATAACAATAACAAAACACCATAACGACATGAATAAGCGGAAGGCAAAATCAGAGATAGTGCCGTCAATCCCAGTCTGTCTGTCTGTTCCTTCCAGACTTTTCCCATAAGCTGTCTTTGGCAGTGGTTCCGCCTGTACATCAGAGGAAGTCGGTTCTACTTAGGGTCAACTTAACTGGGAGATAACTATGAGCAAAGTAATTATCTGTCAGTGATGACCTAACTTTGACCTAATACCTGATGACTTATTACGATAAATTATTTAAATATAATATATGTATGTTAATATATTTAATATCGTATATAGATATGTTATATGATTATCATATCTTTTCTGTCAGAGGGGGAATATAGAAGATTAAACATACGAGAAAATATAGCAGGAATTGTAAATAAGGGAAGGTAAAAAAAAAGATAAGATACGGAGACAGAGAAGAGGAGAGAAGTTCC
>BOPN01005476.1:56149-58649 GCA_017312705.2 Penaeus japonicus
TATCTTTCTCTTTCTCTCCCCCATTCTTATACTCTAAGGGTAATTTTTATTATGTTGTTTTGTACTGACCAAGAGCCTTTATTTTCCAAATGTCAAACATGATAACTACAATAGATGATAATGACTAAAAGACCGGATAAGCAAAACAGAAAAAAAATCTAGTTTTATCAACAGAAGTCACTAGTTCACCACACATAGAGTAATGATTTGTTCAATAGTCTTTAAACGAGTTACCATAACACAGAATAAAAAAAAAAGTTTCAATGAGTAAAAATTTTCATTTATCCTTTTCATCTTATAGCCTCTGCTAAAGAGGTCTTGTTTGGCGTTTTTCGTTTGTCAGCTCGAAAAGTCACTATTAGATTTTAATCAAATTTTAGCGGTGGGTTTCCCTTGAACCGTGGAACAATGGATTAGATTTTGGTGGTGATCTGGATTAGCGTCAGGATCTAGAATGAGATTAGATTATCAGATGTCATCATTACAAACTATTAAGGAAAGGGGGTCTGCTCGCGGTAGAAAGTTCGTTATCTTTGTGAGATTTGTGGTAGACTTATGTATTTCGATTTTCTCGAAATGTTTGCGAGAAAATTTATTTTTTGTAAGTTAATTCTTGTTCATCTTTTCTACTTTATCTATTCGTTCTTTCTTTTATTATATTTCCTCATCTATTTCTTTTATTCTTTCCTCTTGGTATTGATGATATAATTATCATTATTATCTTTTTGATTATCATAACTATTATCAGTTAATATGATTATTATCATTACCATCGTTATTATCATACATGTTATTCTAACTATCGTTATCATAGTTTTTGTTATCATCATGACCCTTATTTATATCATCATTATCATTATCGCCACTACTATAATTATAATTATATTATTATCATTCTTATAACCATCAGTAATAGTGTCATCGTTTTTCTTACTTTTTTTCATTGCACTTTTTCTTAAACTTTTTAATCTCCTTTTTTTCTCTTTTCATTCCCTTTTTTCATATCATTTATCTCCTTCTTCTACCTCCTCCCTTTCTACCTCAAACAAACCATCATTCATCAAGATTCTCTTTCATTATCCCCCTTCGTACAATACCGAGATCATCTATCACACACAATACAAATACGTGATTAGAAAATAAATGAATGGATAAGTAGAGGGAAGTGAACGAAAATATGAGGAACAGGAATCATGATATTATTCAGACGTTTTGATTTTGATCAGTTTTCATCGTTTATAATCAAGAAGGGAAGGAATGAATGTAATGATAAATATGCTAATTATGATAGTAGGATAGATATAGTGATGATGATAATGATGATGATGGAAGTGGTAGTAAAAATGATAGTAACGATTATATATTGATAGTTAGAATAACAATGATGGTGATATTGATAATGATTATGTTGATAATTAAAGATGTTAAATTAATTATGATGTTGATAACAATTGCAATAAAAAAAACAATAACAACAATATCGCAAAAAAATACCACCACTAATAACAATACCATTTGTAAATACCAAAAACTACAACAAGATCAATAATAATCAACAATACCAATAAAAAAAACAAAAGCAACGATAACAACAAAAATATCAACAATGATATAAAAAAAATAAAAAATAAATCCACACCTTATCTGTCACCACATTAATTTATCTTCTCCTTTCGTTAACTTGCCCGAAAAAGTCTCCTTGCTCTGCTGTCTCCCAAGATGAACGAGACTACCTTGAAGACGATATTACGAGCCTCCCCCCATACCCCATACCCCTTACCCCCTACCCCTCCCCTACCGCATCTTTAACCCTTTCGCCTTCCTTATTTCACTCTCACTCTCTCTCCCTCATTTTTTTTCCTTTCTTCTTTCCCTCTTTCTTTCCTTTACCCCTTTCCCTTTTCCTTCCTTCTTACTCTCTCCCTTTTCACTCTTCCCTTTTACCCATTTCCCCCCTTCTTTACTCATTTTCCCCCCTTCCTATCTCCCTCTTTACCCCTCCCCCTTCCTTTCCCTCCCTTTATCCCATTCGCTCCCTCTTCCTTCTCCCTCACTTAGCCCCTCCCTCTCCCCTCTCCCCCACCTAAGCCCTCCCTCTCCCCTCTCCCCCACTTAACCCCTCCCCCTCCCCCTACTCCCCAAAGTACGAGTCGAGCAAGCCAAAATGTTGATATTATCCCGAAGTTAGACAGGGAGGCTGGCTGGGAGATGTTCCGTGTTCCGTATTCCCTCTTCCGCGTTCCCTCTCCGTTCTCCTTGTTCCTGTTCTCTAGGTTGCTTGTTCCGCGTTCCTTTTCCGTTCTCCTTGTTCGTGTTCTCTAGGTTGCTTGTTCCGCGTTCCCTCTCCGTTCTCCTTGTTCCTGTTCTCTAGGTTGCTTGTTCCGCGTTCCTTTCCCGTTCTCCTTGTTCCTGTTCTCTAGGTTGCTTGTTCCGCGTTCCCTCTCCGTTCTCCTTGTTCCTGTTCTCTAGGTTGCTTGTTCCGCGTTCCTTTTCCGTTCTC
>BOPN01005476.1:63649-66149 GCA_017312705.2 Penaeus japonicus
GAGGGAGAGAAGAAAGACGTAAGAGATAAATGATAAAAAATGAGGAGGAAGAACAAAAAGATGAAACTGTAAAATAGAGAAGAGGAGGAGAAGGAGAATGATGAAAACGAAGCAGAGGGAAGACACAGATGGAACGAGGAGGGGAAGAAAGAACCAAGAAGGAAGAACAAGAAAAATAAGGTTTTGGTGAGAGGGAAATTAAGAGAAAATATGAGAGACAGAGAGACAATCAGGGGTAACAAAGTGAGAGACAGAGAGGCAAAGAGAGAAAGGAAGAGAGAGAGAGAGAGAGAGAGATGAAGAAAAAGAGAGAGAGAGAGATGTGAAGAAAGAATGAGAGAAGAAAAAAAATGAAAGAGAGAGAGGCAGAAAAAGAGAATGAGAGATGTGTGAAGAAAGAGAGATAGAGAGAGAATAAGAAAGAGAGAGAGATATGAATAAAGAAAGAGAGAGAGAGAGAGAGAGACAGGTAGAGAGAACGAGAGAGAGAGAGAGAGAGAGAGAGATCCTCCCAAAATGTAAGGCCTTAAATAGCTCGAATCTATTCCGGTGTTGAATCATAAAATATTTGCTTTGCTTCAGTCCAAACAACATTATGTGAAAAGCAACGCATTACCCTGATTGTTTTAGAGATGGCTTTGTTAATATTGTTGTTGTCATAGTCATTGTTGTCATGTATAATTATCATCATCAGTAGTGTTATTACTGATTGTTATTGCTATTATTATCATTGTTTATATTTTTATTGCTGTGATTTCCCTTATCATTATCATTATCAATACCATTGATGTTATTATTATTATTGCTGTTATTATCGTTGTTATTGCCGTCATTATGATTATCATCAGTGTTATTGCTGTCATTACCTTTATCATTGTTAACTTTATTATCAACTTTATTATCTTCATTATCCCCATTACCATAATCGTTGTAACATTATGATTTCCCTTAATCTATCATATAATTATATATAATATAATTATCTAATATGATATATATGATATAAATATATATAATCTACTATATAATTCACACACTACATTACTACTATCTAATTTGATTACTTCTATCTAATGACTAATTAATAGATAATGACTAATTAATTAATGACTAATTAATTAATACATATCAAATATAAAGATAAATCTAGTCTAGCTCTCCTAGAAAAATACAAAATATAGAACAAAGATATTATGATTGGCCAGTTTATATCAAGCTGATTATGATTGTCCTAATTCTTATGAATCATTTCTAAACCTCTTATCAGTAATCTCCATTAAGATTTTCCGCTCTCGTTTTGACATTTATAGTGATATATATAATGAGGCTGTAAAAAAAAAATATATTCTTTTATTTTGATATGAATGTTAGAACTTGTTAGATATGAATATTGTTACTATCATTATTATTATCAGGACCATCGTTATCGTCATTATTATCATCCTTATTATCATTATTGTTTTTGTTATTACTATTACTGTTGTTATTATCATCATCTTTATCATTAATATTAGTATTATCTTTACTATCATTTTAATAATGATAATAACTGTTATTATCATTGTTACCATATCCCTATTGTTATTAGCTTTACCATTATTACTATCATTATCATCATTATTATCATCCTCATTATTATCATTATCATCATAATAATTGAAAATAATGTTGTTATTGTTTTCCATCATTACTACCATCATCACCATCATCATTATCATTATCATCATCAATATTCCATCCTATCACAAAATCATCACATTATCTTCGACTATCAATAATGAAATGGTTTTCGGTAAGTGTGATGAACGCTGAACGGTAATTAACACTGCTTGCAATGAAAGCAATTAACTAGGATGACGTATGATGATTTGCGTGAAATTGAGCTAAAAGATCATACCAAACTGCCAGTCATGCTAACAGTGACATCAATAGCTGCAATTAGCCACCTCGCAGTCTGGTATTGATAATGCTAATAATCTTGAGTTGTTTTTTTTTTTTTTTCTTTTTTTCTTTATCATATAGACACTTCTTAAAATGCTCGTATGAGTTTAAATGTCTGTTTGACAAGAGTTAGTTGTTACCATATTCTTTAAATGAATCTGTAATTTATATATTTCCTTCTGTCCTTATTGATTTTTTTCATATTTTAATCGTTAAATTATTTGTTAATTTCTCTTTATTCTCTATCATAATTTCGGCAATTAATTCCATCATCATTCTACGCTTTAATTCTTTCTTTCCTTAGTTACCTATTTATCCATCTTATTATCAATCAATCATTTCTTATTTTTAATCTTCATTATTTATTTATCATTTTTAATCTTTATCATTTATTCATATATTTTTTTAATTATTATTATTTATTCATCAGTTATCTATGAATCTACACATTTATTTATTTTTCTTATTACTACGTATTATTTTTCTTATCACTATGTATTAAGAAGGAAATATTATGTTGCGTATTTCCAGTTTGCGCAAAGGAAGAGCGCTGGCATGT
>BOPN01005476.1:76149-78649 GCA_017312705.2 Penaeus japonicus
CCCCATACACATATATAACTTCCAGTAAAGCAATAAAACAATTCGTTAAAGGATTTTTTCATGTCCCTTGAACATGTAGTAAATACCAAAGTCATTGTCGTAAACCAGTAAGAACATACCGTTGTAGTTATTGTTATAAAGAATGTTATCATTATAGTTATCGTAAGAATCATCATTATCATCATCATTATCATCATAATTTTTATCATCATTTTTATCATTATCATCATCATTATCATCATTTTATCATCCTTTTGATCATTATCATCATCATTATCATCATAATTTTTATCATCATTTTTATCATTATCATCATTATCATCATCATTTTTATCATCCTTTTTATCATCCTTTTTATCATTATCCTCATCATTATCACCATTGTCAGCATCATTACCACTACCATCATCACCCACTTTGCTCACAGATCGTTCCAGACGCGAGATAAGAACTTCGAGCGATACCGGAAGTAGATATGGATAGATAATGATACTGAACCTGTAGGGGTCGATGATGGAGCATGTAATAGAAGATAATGATAGGGGTGGAATGGTAATGATGATTATGATACTCATGTATATGATTATGATTATAGACGTGAGGACGGTGAGGGGGGAGGGGGTGTGTGGGGGAGGATGGGAAGGGGGAGAGGGAGGAGAGAATGATGTTATTATCATCGTTATCTTTTTTTTTTTTTTTCATTTTTTATACCATTGTAATAATCATCATTGTATTGTTGTTGTTATCACTATATTGCCATTATTATCATGATTATTATCATCATTGTTATTACTATTAACATTCGCATCATCAATATTTTTATCATTACTATTAGTATTATTGTTATCTATCATTGTTGTTGTTATCCTTGAAATTATTATAACTATTATAATTATCATTATCATCATCGTTATCAAAACTGTCATCATCATCACTATCTACACACAAGCACACACACACACAAACATACATACACACATACACACAGACACACAGACACACACAGACACAAACACACTCACAGACAAACAAACCAACAAACAAAACAGATAAACAAACCAACTCAAAATCAACAAAAAACAAAGAGAAAATAAAATCCGGAAAATACATATTATGTTTTGTTCGTTAATCTCGTAAAAAGACTTTTCAATCAGATTTAGATTTCTATCAACGTAATGACGATGATATAGTGACAATATGGTGATGGTACAATGCAGTAATAGTAATACATTGATTTTATAGTGATGGTACAACGTAATGACGATGATACAGTGACACTATAGTGATGGTACAACGTAATGTCGATGATACAATGACAATATGGTGATGGTACATTGCAATGACAATGATACAGTGACACTATAGTGATGGTACAACGTAATGTCGATGATACAGTGACACTATAGTGATGGTACAACGTAATGTCGATGATACAATGACAATATAGTGATGGTACGATGCAATAACGGTGATACAGTGATTTTACAGTGATGGTACAATGTAATGATGATGTAAGTGATACTGCAATGTACTGACGATGTACAATGATGGTACAATGGAAGTGATAAAGCGTGATGGTACAATGTAATGACGATATACAATGATGGTACAAAATAATGCCAATGATACAGTGACAATATAGTGAAGGTACAATGATATGGTGATTTTACAGTGATAGTGAAATGCAATAACGTTTTTAAAGTCACGATACCGTGATGGTACAATATAATGACAAGGGTACAGTGACAATACAGTGATGATACAATTCTTAATATAAAACACAAATACCATGATATTTCGATGAAGCTGTAAGAATTTAAAGATGATGCAACAAATGATACATGTCATAATGATGCAATTATTGTGTTGTGATGATCCGGTGATGATATAATGAGTAATGCAGTAGATGTGATGTGCAGGAGTCATACAGTAGCATAATGATACAGTCAAGGATATATCAAATGTGATGCATAAATAGAATGATGATAATAAGTGGATACAGTGAATAATATCATATATAATTTTACGATATAATGATAACATAATGAAAATATAACAGTGATTCAAATACAGTTATTTGATACAATGATTCAAAGATGCAGTGAAGGATACTGTGCAAAAGTATTTTGTTTTTCTTCGTCTTTTTTTTTCTCCTTCTTCTTATTTTCCTTTGTCGTCTTCCTTTTTCCCTTTCTCCCTCTTTTTCTTTATACTCTTTGTCTAATTCTTTTTCTTCTTCTTCATCTCCCTCTTTTTCTTTCCTGTTTCAGTCTTCTTCTTTTTCCCCTTCTTCTCCGTCTCATTCTTCTTCTTCTCCTTTTCCTCCTTCTTCTTCCCCTTCTCCTTCTTCAATAATTCTCCTCCTCTGTCTCCTTTTCTTTTCGCCCTCTCCTTTCTTATCTTTATCCTTTCCTTCAACTTTAAAGCATTTTTCTCGTTTTTTATTATTATTCAACTTTTCCCAATTCTTTTTCTTTCTTTTTCATATGAAAAACGAGAG
>BOPN01005476.1:83649-86149 GCA_017312705.2 Penaeus japonicus
TATTGTTAATATTATCTCTACTTTTGTTATCATTATTACCGCTATTATTTTTACTAACATTACTATTATTACTATCATCATTATTACTGCTTTTATCATCATTATCATTATTACTATTTTCATCATCATTATTATCATTATCATTATCAATATTATTGTTTTCATTATTTTTATTATCATTATTATCATAATTATCATCATAGATATCAATATTATCATTATCATTATTGTGGTTATAGTAGAAAGCGCACACGCATTATTTTCCGTTTTAAAAGTTTATACGTACGTAAAAATATCTATAAACCATTACCAAAGATCAAGCGAAATGCAACTCACCTCATCATTATTGAAAATTACGAATATCAACCAGTCATAACAAAGCTTATGAGATTTTTAAACCAATTACGAGCTGTGTTTACGTTACCTGTCCGAAACACTCGTTTATTCAGCAAGCTTTTCCCATTTTCCCCTTGCATTCAAGCAGTTGCATCGTGAATTATAGGATATCATTACCTATGTGGCATTCTGTAATCCCTGACCATTTCCTCTGTATTTAAACATATGGCTTGGAATAAGTTTGGACGGCAGTAAATAATCATGGGGGCTTCCACATGCCCGGACGATGGGATGGCTTGCTATGCTTAGATTTCAAGGAATTTTAAAATGCCTATGTCACAATATGCCTTTTGTGAGAAACTTGTTATGCTGAAATTTCCAGGTATTTTTGAGCACTTACGTTACAATGGTTCATGCTTCAATTTCCAGGAATTTTAGAGTGTCCCTGTTATAGTATCTGATACCTTTAGTAAAATTTACCGTACTTCAGTTTCCAGGAATGCCCTTGATATGATAATTGAATCCTTTTTTGCTAAACGAGAATCTCGAGAGCTACTAAAATAGTAAATAACGTAATTAGAACGAAATAGTCAAAGACTACAAACAGAAATTACAAAACGGTAGTATATCTATGTCTCTGCTTCAGTGACGAAATCGTTAATGTCACGAAATTGTTCATCACCAGACGTTCAAAGTGGAACAGCATTCCTTAATGAGATAAGTTTGTAGATCTTTAGATTAAACATTTGCTTATGCGTAAATAGTCATGTGATCTTTGATACATATGCATATGTTGGGTTATATTCATCCATAGGTAATGAAATAAAATCATTGTCTGAACCTGTAATGCAGTTTAATAAAGGAATAGAATAAAGTTAAACTGATCTCTATGTATAAAATTTGATTTAAGAAAAAAAAAAAAAAAAAAAAAAAAAAAAAAAAAAAAAAAAAAAAAATATATATATATATATATATATATATATATATATATATATATATATATATATATATATATATACATACATATAAAAGAAAAATATATATATGTATATATATATATATAGATATGTTTATGTATATATATATATATATATATATATATATATATATATATATATATATATATATATATACATATATGTGTGTGTGCATGTGCGTGCGTGTATCTAACTAACTGTTTATCTATTTACTGATAGCTACATTTCCAGAAACACACACACCCGCTATTATCATTACCTACGCCCCCCCACTCCTACGTCCTTCCCCCACCCTTATCCAATTCCTCCATCCGGATTCATTATCATACATCTGCATGCATCCGGACCTCGGAGCGACAGCGCATATATTCGGGTAACGAGACAGATTTTCCAAACCCCTTTCTCTTAAACTGCTTTGGTCTTCGGATGTTTGGCGTGTGGGTGTCTCTGGGCGGTAGGTCGTGTAGGGGAAATGGGACCTATGAATTACTGTGTGTGTGTGTGGGGGGGGGGGTTATGTGTATATTTGTTAACAAAAACATATGATTGTGTGTATGTATATATATTTATACATATATCTATATATCTATATATCTATATCTGTATATATATATACAAATATATATATATATATATATATATATATATATATATATATATATATATATATATGTATGTATGTATGTATATATGCATATATACATATACATATATACATACACACACATAAATATATATATATATATATATATATATATATATATATATATATATATATATATATATATATATATATATATACATATATATATGTATGTACATATATATATATATATATATATATATATATATATATATATATATATATATATATATATATATATATATATGCACATGTATATATATATATATATATATATATATATATATATATATATATATATATATATATATGCACATGTATATATATATATATATATATATATATATATATATATATATATATATATATATATATACATATATATACACACATATACATACACACACATATATACATAACATACCACTACGCGGTATCAGAGAGAAAGAGAAGCCCCCCCCCCCCCCCCGCACGCAGGGAGAGCCACAGGCAGACGGCCGTCCGGACCCCCTTGTGGTCATCGTCTGTCCCGAAAGAGCCATAT
>BOPN01005476.1:91149-93649 GCA_017312705.2 Penaeus japonicus
TGTGTGTGTGTGTGTGTGTGTGTGTGTGTATATATATATATATATATATATATATATATATATATATATATATATATATATGTATATATATACATATATATATATATATATATATATATATATATATATATATATATATATATATATATATATAGGGGGAGAAAATAGGAAATGAAAGTTGAAAATGGGGCGTGGGGGTAAAGGAGAGGAATAGAGACGGACGAGGGAGGGGAAAGGGAAAGGGGTAGAGAGGGCCAGGGGAGGGGAGGGGAGGGGGAACAATGATATGGAGGGACGGGGATGGGGAGGGGGATAGAGATTGTGGTCCGGTTGATGCTTTACCTCAGGGAATATTGCATTCCTCGCTTTTATATCATGCCACTGGGGACAGACTTAAAGGGGTTTCTTTATCTTTTATATTATTTTCTCCCTTATGATTTAACAGTAATAATACAATGAAAGACAATTCCACTCATGGGAAATTATAAATAAATAGAAAAGGTGTTTTTTTTTATGACGGAGGAGGGGGGGAGGGGGCAGGGGGCAGGGAAATATTGCGTTACAGGATTTGGCCCAATAATGTTTTCAAGTTTTTTCCTCTTTATGACCGTTAGTCTGGTGGTACTTATGCATTTCAGAAAATGTTTTTTTTTTTTTTTACTGTATTTCCAACAGTGTGGGATTTATCAAATTACGGCGTTTCTCTCTCCACATATGATTTAGTTATTCTAATCCTTTCATCTATATAAATGTATGATTAACAGACGGACGTTATACCGTTTCTTTTTAATCCTGATCCACCAATTAGATGAAAGATTTATCAAAAATGCATTTGCGTTTTCGAGGGTTGTCTTGACAGAAGAAAATAATAGTAACATTAACTGAAACTCCCTCCCGAGATTAAATGAAACCTGATGTGATGTCCCCGTAGAGTTATTGCTGCCTCGAACTAATGTGATTCACAGGGGACTGTATTACTTTCTGTTATTTTATCTTTATTTATGCGTGTGTATGGGTGTATCTGTCTGTCAGTCTATCTATCTATCTATCTATTAAGCTATCTATCTATCTATCTCTCTATTTATCTATATATCTCTCTATCTATCTATCTATCTATCAAGCTATCTATCTATCTATCTATCTTTCTATTATCTATCTATTTATCTATCTATCTATCTATCAAGCTATCTATCTATCTTTCTATTTATCTATATATATCTCTCTCTATCTATCTATCTATCTATCTATCCATACTTCTTTGTTTCTATATATCTGCTAGTGTTTTCTCCCTCTCCCCGCCTCCTACAATAAACCACTTTATTCACTTACCGCTTAGTGCGTTCGTCTCAGGCCGTAATCAAGATACCGAGACGAGGGTTATTGAATCACTGCGGTTTTCCTCCTCAACTTTTTTTCGGTGGACGTGACCTATTTTCTTTCTTTGTTTCCGGTTTAAATTCCAGCTCTTCTTGGTGATAAGTTTAAACAATATATATTTTTTTCTTCTTCTTCTTCTTTAAATGATTTCATCCTTTTTAAATCTGCTCTTTTCTCTTGTCAGGTTCTCCTCGTCTCGGCGCCATGTCTCGCTTCGGGAAAAGCGGCGGGTCTTGGGTCCTCGAGGATGGTCATCGAGGGCGAACCTTACCCTTACCGTCCCTACGAAGATCGAAAGGAGGTCGAGGAGAAGGATGACGATAAATGCCGAGGTTTTCTCCGAGGACGACCTCTCGCCACGTCGCCCTCTGGTGAAGACGGCCCTCCATTGGAGAGCCAGGGCGTCTCAGGTCAGAGCTCAGGGGTCAGCAGCTTGCCTCCCTTCGTGGATATCGAAGGTCGAAGGTCAGAGGCCACGAGCTGGAGGAGTAGGAGGAGAGAGAGAGACACCGACGAAGCAGAAAGAGGTGAAAGGGGAAGAGTTGAAACAGAAGAGATAGAAGGAATAGAAGAAAGAGTGGAACTAGAAAGTCAGAATGTTGCAGAGGAGATCGAGAATGAACTCAGGGAGAACGTGAGGGTCACACGCAGTGAGGTTGACCTTGAGGGAGAAGGTCAGAAGCTCTGTAGGTCGAGGGTGAGTCATTTCAATCATGTAACTAAATCATTTAATGGCATGAATTTTCAAAAACCTCTTTTGCCATTTCACAAGAGCAGTATTGCAAATAATCATCAGCTTTCCAGATAAAAAGGCAATACCTGATACACAGCAGGCTTCTGTTTAATTTGCAAACAAGTAAAGACACGAGCAACAATAACTAACTTTACTCAACTGTGTCAAGCTAGTTAGTCAAAGATTAATTCTTGCAATACATGATAGGAATTCATTTGCATCACACCTGATGCCATTCTAGTAATGTATTTGAGAACTCTTGCAAACTTTACGAAATTTTGAAAGTTATACATACATCTGTCCTTAAAGCAATTAACTGGCTTGTTGCTTGTGCCTTGCTATACATTTGTGTGTGTGAGTGTGTGTGCCCCCCTATCCTTCTCTTTATTT
>BOPN01005477.1:40169-45169 GCA_017312705.2 Penaeus japonicus
TTCATTTCGGAGTATTGTTTATATAGTGTGTATCATCACAAATATTTCATATGCTGAAAGAACAAAGATACATTAATTTTCAAATTTCCTTGCTCTCCGTTTTCAGAACTCAAGCACGCGAAAGAGAGAAACGTGATATATATGAAAACAATTCATATCCGCCTTCAGAATTATTTACTTATTGTTATACAAGTGTTCAGCTGTATTGTCACATCTCTTTGCATCATCCTTACAAGTGTTTAGATTAATGTCACAGTCTTTGGTTTCTTTCCCATTTCTTTGCACACATACAATATCAGAGCAGATTACGCAAGGACAGAAAACCGTAAAACACAACATAATGAACCGTAAGCTATGGGGTCCACGTTTTCTCTCTCTCTCTCTCTCTCTCTCTCTCTCTCTCTCTCTCTCTCTCTCTCTCTCTCTCTCTTTGTAACATGTGTTCAGGGTAAGATGGGCGTGGGGGAATGAAGAGAGAGTAAGAGAGAGAGAGAGAGAGAGAGAGAGAGAGCTTATCAGAGAAGAATGTTCTACTTTTCATTAAGTAAAGTGGCTGTTGGGTGAGGGAGAAGGAGGGGAAGAGGGGGGGGTGGGAGAGTGAGGAGAGAGGGAGAGGAGAAGAGTGAAGAGAAGTGAAGGGGGGGGAGGGCAAGAGGAAGTATGTTAGGGAAGAGTGGAAGGGGGGAGGGAAAAGAGGAAGAGTTCGGGGAAAGGAAAGGGAGGGGAAGAGTAAGCAGGAGAATGGGAGGGGGTAGTAAAAGCAAGAGAAAGAGGGGGAAGAGTAGGGAGGAGGAGAAGGAGAAGTGAATGTAATGGGGGAAGGGGGACACGCAAGCCGTTTTACCTGCAAAGTATAGATAGGCAGCTTTTCATTTGTGTTTACAGCACAGGCTCTCTTGGTTGTTCCGACAAAGCAAAGGCGATGTACAGTATCACAAATAACGTAAGAATGTTAAATCAGGCGAAGGAGTTACACACGTGTATATAGACATGAATATTAAAGCCATAAGAATATTTTACCTATTAGAAAACATACACAAACATAAAACATTAACTCGCATACGTTACATACACAAACTCAAACAGACATATACTTAAATACGCAAATGCACAAACCTTTACAACATGCAGAGCCTCGCAGACATATATTTAATTATATGCACAATAACACAAACACATACTTAAATAAAACCCCACATGAATAATATAACATGCAACATACAAATGAAAACAGATAAAGAGGTACATCAAGCTACGTCTGCTATTCATGAATATTCAAAATTTTAACAACATCCTGAATATCCAAGGTCAGAAATATCTTTACATCATTGTGGTGTGATGTGATATTAATAAGATAAAAATGTTGAATTACCTAGATAAATGTATTCTCCAATGCAAAAAAGACGGGAACTTATTCAGAACAGGGGGAAACTACCCGTCCGCAGAAAACTCCAAATTAATGTGAAAGGAAAGGAGTGTGCAATGCAAAATAAAAAAGGAAAGGGTATATTCAATTATAATCTAAGATTTTTTTTCTCTCTCTCTCTCTCTTTTCTTTTTCCTTTGCAGATCAACATCATCTAGCGATTCATATGCAGTGAATGAAGGTCACAGTCCCGTTCTTTACATGCTTAGAGGAAGAAATGCATTCATGCCACGATCAAGAAATTCCTATAAAACGAAAGAAATTTAATGAAAATTCTGGAATGATATTACATCTGCATTTCTTCCTTGATTTCATGTCGTTTCATGTTTATTATTATTATTTTTTTTTTTTTTCTTCTTCTTCTTCTCCGTTCATCATAGTCTTCTATTCCTTGTTCAGTCAGGAAATTACAGTTATAAACACAATGAAAAAAAAACAAAGAAATGTAGGAGATGATAAAGATAATGATGACAATAACGATGATGATAATGAGGATAATGATAATAACGATGATGATGGTAATAATAATAATGAATATTATGGTAAGACTAATAATGATAACAAAAGTAGTAGTATTATGGTAAGACTAATAAGAATCATGATGACGATAAGAACAATAATGATAATATCCAAATGACATGATAATTATAATGATAATAGTGATAATAATAATCGTGATAAAAATTATAATGATAATGATGTTAATGATGATAATAATACCAATGATTATAATGTTAATAATTATAATAATACTAATTATTATAATGTTAATAATAATGATAATAGTAACAATGATAATGATAATGACAATAATAACAATAATGATAATGATAATAATAACAATTATATAAATAATAATGATAATAATAACAATGATAATAATATAAATGATAATATCAATGGCAATGACAATAATTATGTTAATAATCATATTGATTACTATCTTAATCATCATTATCATTATCATGGCAATAATGATAATAACAATAACAATAATTAATGAGGATGTTGATTATAATATCATAATATGATATAATGAATATAATACCAATGATAATAACAGCAAAAACAGCAACATTAAAAATGATAATAACAGTAATAAAAAACAAAAATGATAATAGAAATGATAATACTAATGATAATAATGATAACAAAGATAATGATAATGATTATGATAACAATGATAATAATGGTAATGATAATAGCAATAAGAAATATGATAATGACAATAGTAAAAATGGTATAACCAATGATGGTAAGGATAACGATAATAACGATAACAATAACAATAATAAGAGAAAGAAATATAATAATATTAATAATGATAATAATACAAATGATGATGATAACAATAATAGTAACAATGTTGATAATGATAGTAATGGTGATGATCATGAAGCTACTAGGGCACTGAAGTTGCCATGTATGAATAACTTATAATTTGAAAAGTCTTTATGAAATAAGTATAGACGATTTGGGGAAATAAAATGTTGATTTATTAATTAACTTCATTTTTGTTGTAGCTCTAAAAGATTCTCAAAGGATTGATACATCGGAATATTCCAAATCTGACAAGTATTTTGATAGCAGTCATACAAGAGACCTACACTTGTGCGATACTTATATCAGTACAACAGAGAGTTTAGAAAACTTAGTATGGTACAGTGCGAACCGACTTCATTGTGACAAATGGATAAAAGGGTATAAATGAGATTGAATATTTTCACAACACAGGAGATGTAATTTACGCGTTTCGGGTTACCCCGTCTTCAGAACTATTTCTGTAGACGGGGTAACCCAAAACTCATAAATTACATCTCTTGTGTTGTGAAAATATTGTCTCATTTATACCCTTTTATCCATGGAACAGTGTACCAATATTTCAAGAAATCACCGAAATATATACATTCCATGAATAACACATTGTGTTAACAAAATCATATATACTGTAATTACTAAGATAAATACGAGATGATAATATCTAAGCTGTGAATTTGCCAAGGGTTTATACAGTAAACAGGTTTTCGTCACAAAAATTAAAAATATCAAACAGAATAAATACTATCAGGAGCTTTTCAAAATTCTGACTTTGACTGGTACAGAGATATCCAGAGAAACTGCAGTTCTTGTCATGTGTGGCCATGCAAACAGGTTAACACAAGCGTAACTTCTGAGTAGGACCTTGCCAGACTCTGCAAACTGCGACTTGTCAGGATTTCTAGAAACTGGGGACACAACTGAGAAAATCATAACAGAGATAAAGCTTGTTCGTGTAACTTATGAAATTTGCAAAGGTGCTCAGACGAAGCAACACCAGCTGGATGTTTGCATGGAGGAAAGCTACGACGGTGTTTTTTTTGTTTTTTTTTTCATGTGCAAGACTCGACTTTGCAGTTTGTGGAGGTACAAGATCCCTGAATTTGTTTATTCATATATATCCAACATCAATTCTCAGTTGCCTTTTGAACTTTATTTTCCAATAAATCCAATATATACCTATATAATGATGTAGATGATTTTGCTTATTTCCTTTTCCAATGTTATTGTATTTTTGGTTATTTACCTATCATCATGAGCCACCGCTATTCCTTAAATCGCTCATCTGACGGAGCCAAAGGCAAGCTAATATATCTAGTCATTTGAAATTAATTACATATTTAATGAAGCTTGTGGCTGCAGGTACGAAGCCGTAGAAGTCCAAAATTAAATGATGATTAAAGAAAAAAAAGTGCAAGATAGGCTTCATTTTTCGTGTCGCTAGAGTAGGTTCGCTAGATTTTTTATCCCTATTATTATTATTGATATCATTCCTTTGGAATGTAATCAGTGATATAATAGATTTTGAAAAGATAATGAGGATAATGAAATATAATAATATATATGTATGTATGTATGTATACATACACACACACATACACACATATATATATATATATATATATATATATATATATATATATATATATATATATATATATATATATTTATATTTTTTTTATATATATATATATATATATATATATATATATATATATATATATATATATATATATATATATATATATATAATATATATATATATATATATATATATATATATATATATATATATATATACATATATATATACATACATATATATATATATATATATATATATATATATATATATATTATATATATACATACATATATATACATATATATATATATATATATATATATATATATATATATATAAATATATATATATATATATATGTACATACATACATACATATATATATATATATATATATATATATATATATATATATATATATATATATATATATATATATATATATGTATATTCATTTATTCATGATTACTATTATCATTATCTCCTTCCTCATCGTGATAATAATATTGATTACAATGATAAAACTATCACAATAAAAACAATAAAACAACAATAATAATGACTAAAAAGAGTGATACAAACTATAGAAACAAACAGCAAAACAAATGATATTGAAAATGATATTAATAATAGTAATAATAATCATAACAATAACAATAATTATTATAATAA
>BOPN01005477.1:85169-87669 GCA_017312705.2 Penaeus japonicus
TATATATATATATATTTGTGAGTGTATGTGTGTGTGAAAAAACGAAGATGGCCTCAAGTTCATCTCCTATTAACGCACGCCTTGAATAGTTCCCACGTTTAGACAAACGAATCATCAACAATACAGCAACGAGAAGGTGCACTCAGTCATTAGCAATGTCAATCCTCTGAAGACATTGCCAGCCAGCCATCGAATCGGCAGCCGAAATGCGTAAAAATAAACCTTTAGGTGGGCTGTATCCAGCTGCTGAGAACCCCGTTTGTCAGGCTTTCCTTTGGTCTGCCTTCCCTTGGCATGAAAATATGTATCGATTAAAACGTGTTATATGTCATGCAATTTCTATTATACTTTTTAAATATGCTGCTTCATAAATTGTCATGCTCCGATTCTAACAATCTTAACACTTAATCAGAATAAACGGATAACAACATTAACATTGTATATAAAGCAATTAGCCTCTTTTTGGTAGTTTTGTCATAGTGTTTTTAGCCCATGACATCGTTCCTGTTAGAATATCGTGGCAGTTTCGGGCTATTCCGTGGAAGCTGAATGATAGGAAATAATAATAACACTGAAAATAATGTAAATAAACCGATTTCCAGCTCCGGTAACAACAAGACTTAGTTTTATCAGAGTATTGTCAAAAATATCCACTTCCAATCGGCTTTTAGTTGTTACTATAGGACTGAAACCCAATAAGAAGTTTTTAGGAATTATGTTGCGAGTATCTTGAATTCATAGATGAAAAAATAAATAAATAAAAATAAATATATATATATATATATATATATATATATATATATATATATATATATATATATATATATATATATATACGTATATATATATATATATATATATATATATATATATATATATATATATATATATATATATATATATATATATATATATATACATGCATATATATATATATATATATATATATATATATATATATATATATATATATATATATATATATATATATATAAATATATATATATATATACATATATATATATATATATATATACATATATATATATATATATATATATATATATACATATATATATATATATATATATATATATATATATATATATATATATATATATATGTGTGTGTGTGTGTATGTGTGTATATATATATGTGTGTGTGTGTGTGTGTGTGTGTGTGTGTGTGTGTGTGTGTGTGTGTGTGTGTCTGTGTGTGCACATATATCTAGGTATTCAAATTCATTCATTTACTGAAATATGAACAGATATTTTTGTATTAATTCCATATGTATGTGTGCTTTGCAAAGACGCGTTTTAAATAAATGTTATATTATTAATCTTTAAAAGATCTGTGTAATAAAATATAATCTAATCAAACAAGATTTCTCTTTTGTATTCCAGTCACATATCTAAAATAGTTCATATTATTTTAAACAACAAATAAGTAAAATGAAAGAACAAGTTTAATACAGAATGATAAAAAAACAAAGAGTGCCTAAAACCGAAGTATAAAAGGTGCAAACACTTTTTTAAGTGCACATTAACATAAATGATATATTTTTTGCTTGAGGTGAAGAGATCAAAACATTTGCATTATAAGTTAAAAATAGAGTTTCCTGTACGTTTGTGAAACCATGCATGTCATTATTATTTTTCGATGTTAAAAAACATTTGATAACATAATCTTACTTTTGTTGAATGAGAAAGGTAGGATGATGTAGCAATAAACAATACAAAGAGTATTGTTGTACATAAGGAAACAAGTATGAAATTGATCATAATGATGGGAATGATAGGTAACAAGAAAAAAAACAAAACACGACAACCGAAATAGTAATGCAAATGATAATAATAAGAATAACAAGAATGATGATATGATAACAACAATAACATTAATGATAATAGAAGACTATGAATCATGAATCAGTAAATCAGTAATGTTGATACTCGACATTATAATAGCTGGAATCAACAATAAAAGTAAAAAGTTTAGCATTGATAACAGGGAATATGTTAGTGTAGAAGTAGTAGTAATATTTCAATACAGTAACAATAGCAATAGCACAAAAAACAACAAAAATAACAATAAAAAAACAAAAGTACCGATGGAGTTACTTTCTATGTAATAACAGCATTGATCACAACAATGGCATCAATAAAAATAATATTGACAGTAGAAAAAATACATGCAGTAGTATTTGAGTTAATTAACCCACACTATCACAGAAATCTCATGGCATCTGAGGATTTGATTGAGTTGTATTTCCGGCCTTTTTCATATTTCGGAAGGGTCATGTCTAAACTGCACCTCGAAGAAAACTCCAAATTAGAACACACACAAACTGATGTGTGTATATATGTACATATATATATCTATACATACATATACTTATACATATACAATATATATATATATATATATACATATATATATATATATATATATATATGTATATATATATATATATATATATATATATATATATATATATATATAT
>BOPN01005477.1:95169-97006 GCA_017312705.2 Penaeus japonicus
CCCAGAACCTCTGCAATCTCACCTCTCATAGTCCTTGTTGCAGATTCTTCCTAACCAACCTGTCTTCCCTGCCCTTACTTCTTACCAGCAGCAACTCCTAGGGTCCGGTATGTCCTTTGCCCTCCGTCCTCTTCCTCTTCCCTCCATCGCACTCTTCCTTCGACCATTTCATCTTTGCTAATAGGAACTTCTTGCCTGCTATTTCTCTCCTTCTTGTTGCTTTTATCCTGGTCTTTGAGTCCATTCTCCATCTCTAGACTCATGGAGGACGTCACGGAGCTCTAGGAGGTAGTCCTTAACCAAACATTCTTCCTGAAAAAAGCCCAGGGCCTGTTGGCTGACGGACGACCTACGATAACGCATTGAGACCATCTTCAAGCGTCTCTTGATGTAGTGTTGCATTTCCTCAAAGCGAATCTAAATACCAAACGTCCATCGTTATCAATCCCTGTCTCCCTCATTTCTATGGGAACCCCGAGACTCATACCCTGCACGTGCCGGCACTCTCATCATCTCACGGAGTTCTGCTTCTTGGCTGCCGCAGTTACTCCTCGTCTCGGCACTTCCTGTCACGCTCACCTTCGCTCCTCAAGGGACTTACAGCTGTATCCCAAGTCGGTTTCGCTCCATGGTCTTCGCGTTGTTGCATTCAGATATACATATATATATTTGTGTGTGTGTGTGTTTGTTTGTGTGTGTGTGTGTGTGTGTGTATGTGTGTGTGTGTGTGTGTGTGTGTGTTAGCGTGTGTGTGTGTGTGAAATTAGAACCAAAAGACCCAGAAAAAAAATATAAAAAGAAAGGAACTGTTAAGGAGTAAGGTCCTCCTCCTCCACCCACTCCCTCTCTCCCGGTCTTGCTCTCTCTCTCTCTCTCTCTCTCTCTCTCTCTCTCTCTCTCTCTCTCTCTCTCTCTCTCTCTCTTGAAAGGCTTGAGAGACACTCATGTAATAACCATAATCAGCATAATCACAATAGCTGTAATTATGCTAGGCTACAAAAGGTTTAACACAATACTAAACTTCCTGTAAATATAGGGAGAAAATGCCACGCATCTGAACCGGATTTGATTTGTCAACAATAAAAAAAAGCTTTATCTTATGTTTATAAATATATAGTTATCCTTGTACTGAACATATTTTCGTGATGAGTGGCTATGAATATGTGTTCCATAAGTGTTTGTCAGTTCTAAGTTGACCTAACTTGGCCAAATCAATTTTATATGTTGGGAGAACAAAGACGCAGACTACAAAATAAACTTACGCACATTTTTATTTTAGTTTCCACGGTATTATTATGTGAAGTGTTATTAACAGAAATGTCGATTATCTACCGGAAAAAATGTTGAATGTTTTTATAATTGTTATTTTACCACAAGATAAGATATATGTTTGTATGTTCATTTTCAAGGTATTATGATATGAAATATTATAAAAAGAAATTATTATTGTCTGCATGAAAAAAAAATGTTCATTGTTTTATATAATTGTAATCTTAACGTAAAATAAGTTACGGGTTGGTATTTTAATATATGTGGGATTATAACATGAAATGTTAACAAAATAAATTCCTGTTATCGTGCAGAAAAAATGCTGAATGATTTTATAATCATAATTTTGTTTTCATTTATTCAATTCCAAATCTTTGAGAGAAAAAAAAGTTTGTGCTCTGAGTGAATTCCAATAAATTTATCATTTTTTTTGCCTTTAATTAGTTTTGCAAACAGGATCAAAGCAGAAATCTAGCTCCAGAGTCAACTCATGAAATAATCATTCATGGGAATTCAGATGAAAAATATTTTTCCTTATCTATCTAAATATATTACTAACATTTGCTTA
>BOPN01005478.1:82500-85000 GCA_017312705.2 Penaeus japonicus
TCATTAAGTTTTAGGCCTTTGAGTTATACATGCTGGTGTTGTTTAATAGATATTTTACTAAAATCAAATAAACGATGTCTTGTGACATGGCTTTGGCTCAAGGAAATCACAAGAACTCAAGTTTATAAACAATATTCAAGTTAAAATAATAGAAGTATGAACCCCCAATGAACCAAAACAGCCATATGTATATATATATATATATATATATATATATATATATATATATATATATATATATATATATATATATATAGTATATCTATCTATCTAACTATATATATATATATATATATATATATATATATATATATATATATACATACATATATAAGTATATCTATCTATCTAACTATATATATATATATATATATATATATATATATATATATATATATATATATATATAAGTATATCTATCTATACATACATACATGTACATATATGTATATATGTATATGTATATATATATATATATATACACATATATGTTAGATTTATTTCTTAACTACTACTTGTCAGTTATGCTGCCGTCACGTGTCAGATTTAATTCGTGTCACCGACTAAAGTTGTCCGTGTCACTCACTACCTAGACGGTATATTGATGCACTGACTATTTCTCGGAACGCCTCTACCACTCAGAGGTTTATTTTCATAAGGAACCCCAGAAATAAACCTCTTGCAAATCTGAGAAAAAAAAGAAATAAAATTGAGTAAGAAAAATGGTAGTGTGGTAGAAAAAGAAAAAGATGATTCCCCTGGCATCTATTTGGGTATAATAATTTAAAAAAAAAAAATAAAATCATGAGTACACGTATTAATCATTTCGCCCCTTTTATTTAACTCCCTTACCGAATGAAAGTTTACATTAGAGTCCCCCTATTTTCGATATATTCTCCTATCATATTTTTTACTCTAGGCGGTATTACTGGTAATTGTTGACTTGGCCGTCCGTCCTCTGAGTACTTATTATACACAAACAAACAAATATGTGACCGTTGGCCATAACCCTTAATGGTTCGTTTATAGTCTTCCCTTCTCTTTATTTTATTATTATGTTTTTTAATCGGATAGTAACTTAGATATCACTATTACTTGTTTCCTATGACTACCACGATCACATTCACTTCCACTCCATCGTAATTCAGCAAATTTAAGCGTCAGAGGCAAGGCTTTGGCAAATGGCGTTGTAGACGGTGACGCGTCTCTGGCCAATTATCAATTGACGGAGATTTCGGTCTCGTTGAGCAGCAAAGAATTTCAAACCCCTATCTAATTATGATGCTCTTCCCTTTACACAAATTTTAGAATATGTTTCATGACTCTAGCTATTCAAAATACTTCCCATAATTAAGACAAAATTTGGCTTCCCAACAGGACCTACCTGCTGTCAGAGATTTCGTCTCATTGAGGAGCAGAGAAAGGAACGCCAGGGACCCGCGCCATTTAAATCATATGGAAATATATTTCAGCTATACTATATTTGCTATGAAGTAGTATATATATATATATATGCTGAGTCTTAGTATATTCAAACTAAATGATGTATATATATATGCCGTAGGTGCGATATCACATATGTATGGTATTTCATGACGGTTTAGAGTATATAAACATATGTATATATATATATGTATATATATATATACGTAAGACAAAGTAAAATCAACATAAAAATAAGTCTCTCTGCATTGGCGTCTCTGGTTTGAGTGGCAATACTATAACGTGTTTTTAACTGCGGATTTTCACCTGCGCAGTGACGGATTCGTCTTGAGCTAAATCGAGTGCGCCAATACGCTTTCTAAAATGAGAATACAATACTATCGTCAAAGCGATGATATTTTGCGATTGTGACTGCGCAGCCTCACAAAGGGCACCCTCTCCTCTTGCTGCCTCACGTCACGGGGCGACTATGGATTTCACTGTTCAGGATGCTGCAAACAACACCAACTTCCTCTAGAAATGAGCCTTCAGGTTGGCGGGTCCGACATGAATTTGGGATCTGTGAACATTTCTTAAATGGTCAATACTTCCTTGATCTCCACACTTCTGGATTATCAGATGTTCCCTCTTTGCATGCTCCCAGTGCATTCTGCAACTACAGTGTATTCAAGTATACCCTTGGGGACATTCATTCGAAAGAGAGATATCCTTGGGCCATCCTGAAATTCCCAGGGGATGACAGCATTTTTAACCTGCACCTTTGGAGGATATTTCGGTTGGTCAACCACTATGCAATATGCCTAATCATTCGCCTCCTAGTCGCTGCCCCGGCTCGGGAGGAGGATGCATCTCTCATTATGAAACAGACGGAGATACCGGCGATGAGCATGGTCCACGACGCAGGGCAGAACCGCTACTCTCATCACCGACGTTCTTTCAGTTCGCTTTCGTAATCTCTCATCGTTCCCGCCTTCTCTCATTCAGCTTAGATGACTCTTTGTGCCATTCCTGTCCTTTCTATCCATTTCTCGAATATATCATCCCTGAGTTGTGATTT
>BOPN01005478.1:95000-96996 GCA_017312705.2 Penaeus japonicus
GGCTGTGTAGTGTCGGCGGACGAGATTTCGTTCATTTGTTGTACAGTTTCATCAGACAGTAACTGAAGCAGGAATGTCGATTTCACGCCTGATAAAGTAATTAGATTATTCCTAGTTATTTCATTGACGGGAATGGATAGCATTTTTTTTTCCTGGGTGATCATCCTCCCTCTAACAAGATCTTTTTCTTTTTGTTTTCTTTTTTACCCTGGTCGTTTTAACGTCTCCACGCAGGAATAGGTCTGAAAACCTCGAATTGACTTATTACTATCAAATTGTTATTATGTTACAACATATTCTACTAAGCTACCATCGAGTACTTTCCGAAGTACACCTCGAACACCTCGAACGCGCCAACGCAACTGCATGAAACCTGGATCAGTAGCGAAGACACAATCGCTGGCAAGAGGGAGGCTTCCTACACACTCTCCCTTTGTTAGCGACCAACTCCGTCGCTTCGCCGGCAGATATATGGAGCCTTGTCTTTTGTCCTCCACGCATTCCTTGGTATTTGCTTCTTCCTTCGATCATCCTTTCGTGACACTTATGGCTCTGATTATTGGCTAACAAATGATCGATACCGAACCTCAGCCTACTCACCTCCCCCCCTCCCCCGCTCATCTTTCTCTCTCTTTCTCCTTCTCTTTCCTTCTCTCCCTTCCTCCCTGGATTCCCGTACTGAAATAAACAAGTAAATATGAAAAAAAAGATTATTGCAAATGAAACACTTCCAGAGAAATCGAACAAGTTAGCAACACGACGTTCGCCACAGCGACCGACAAAGGCCACCATGCACTGACCTTCAGCTAATAAAATAAAGACTAGTCTTAACACTGTTTTTTATTATCCTTCCTTGAAGAGCTTTCGGAGTCGGAAGAAGCCCTAAAGGCGATATTCTTAAAACGGAGACGACAAAAGCAGGGCGCAGACTTTTTTCCAGCAGGATGTTTTCCCAGCAACTCAGGATCCTCCCGAGTCCTCTTGCGTCCTGCCGGGTCGTTCAGGACTGAGAAGACCTTGGCTCAAGGCTCTCTGCTTTGTGTCTTTTTCTCTTGGCCATTTTCTGATATGAATATGCGTATATATTATGTATGCAACCTACTTATAAACACATACGTATATACGTATATACACGTCATGCATACATGCCCGCAATAGATTGCTATTGCTTGTGTTTTTCTGTATAATACACAAACGGTCATAACGTTCACACCCATGCACACGCACATGCTTAGCTACTTTTTTTTTCTTATCTGCATAGTAATTTCTTTTTTCTCTCTGTCTGCCACACACACGCTCACTCACTCACTCACTCACTCACTCATACACACATACACACATCGCACACACACAGCCCAAACATACACACAGAGACATACACGCGCACACTTATTCAACAGCGTATAATATCAAAGACTCGAGCATTCCCTTCCCTGGCCTCTCGCCTTGCGTTCTCTTCATCTCGAAAAAGACTCACACGGATCCTTGGGGAGAGAGCGTGACGTGTGAGTCTTCGGGACGGAGGAGCGAGTGTCAGTCCTTTGAAAAGGGCGATCATGTCAGAGGATATTGTCCACGACGGCGACGCTGAGGGTGAGGAGGTCCTTGCGATGGCACTGGTAGTGGTAGTGGTTGTGTGTGTTGGGGGTGGGGGGGGGTGGGGGGGTATTACAGGGGGATGGAGCGGGAGGGGCGGCCGTCGCCTTCGCCGCCTCTCTTGCTGTCTCGTTGCTGTCGGGAGCACAATGGGCGTCCCGTCGGGCCATCGGGCGGGAGACGCGGGTGCTAGGAGGGGGTGCTTGCGTGCGTGCGTGCGGGCGGGCGCTCTCACCTGCGAGGCCTGATGCTCCTTTTAAGGCTGTCCGGACGGAGGGAGGAAGGCATACTTGCACTTCCTCTTCCTCTGTCTAATACTCCTTCCCTTCGTCTCTCTCTCTCTCTCACTCTCTCTCTCTCTCTCTCTCTCTCTCTCTCTCTCTCTCTCTCTCTCTCTCTC
>BOPN01005479.1:0-12500 GCA_017312705.2 Penaeus japonicus
TATATATATATATGTATGTATTTGTTTATATACATATATACGTTTGTGTAAATTTCTGTTTTTGTGTGTGTGTGGAGGGGGGGTTGTGTGTTTGTGTGTTTTGTTAGTGTACTTGTGCCCGTGTCGGAGCCTGGTTTATTTTTATCCTGAAATTGTTTCAAAGTTTGCATCTGAAATTCTCGGCGTAGTAAAGTCGCTGCTGTCAATATTTATCCATTGCCAATGGTTAGCCTAATCCAAGTTAGAAGATTCCGAGTATCCTTCCATTGCAAAACGATTGGTAATGCCACTCCCCCTCCTCGCCAGCGTGTAAATGCGTAGAAAGTGTAGGAAATATGCCACATTTGGCAACATTATCTAACATAAACAACGCTGGATTCAGCTAATGCAAAGGTCGACAAACACTAAGCTAAAAAGAAAGATAATTCAAGCTTGCATACACTTCCAGACTGCTTCTTGAATTTCTTGATCTGAATATCAAGCAACAAATTTTTGTTATTAGAATTTACAAAATGCTCTCAACGAAACCAAAAGAAGAAGAATGAGAAGACTCCAAAATGCCTAGGGCTATCCAGTACCCTCAGAGCGGCCATCTTTAAACTAGAATTTATTGCATCATTTCACCCTCCCCCCCCCTTCCCTCTTCTCAGAGGCCCTCTTCAAGTCCCCCACTCTCTCTCTCCCCTCCCCTTTCTCCTTACTCCTCTCTCCTCTCTCCATCTGGTACTCCCTACTCATCTCCCTCTCCTCTCCCTTCCCTACTCCTCTCTCTCTCCTCTCCTTTCCTCCCCCCCTTCTTTCTTACCCCTCTACCATCCCCACTACTCTCTCTCTCTCTCTCTCTCTTCCCCTCCCTACACCTCTCACCCTCCCCTCTCCCCTCCTCTCCCTTTCCCATCCCCTCCCTACCCCCTACCAATATTCCAAGCCACGCCCCCTCGCTGCATTGTCCTTGAAGGAAATACCTTAATATTTTACATGCTACAAGTCCAATTTCCCGGACACCGAGTGGCGGGAAGGGGAAATAAGCCCGGGAGTAGTGTTTACAGAATTACCTTGATAATTCGCCTGTATGTAAATCCTATAATTACTTCATTTGCATCTATTCAAGTACCTACTCGTAGAGACAATGTTATGTTTTAAATCTCTACTAACGGGGCGATAAAGACAATAGGAACTTGGAGATATTGCAGAGGAAAAATGAGAGAAGTGTCTTTTGCCAGCCAAGTTCGGGGAGGCTAATGCATTGTATAAGTCTAGCATCGCGGTGCAGATAAATGACCCAATCGGCGGACGTGTTCCAGCGTAAAATATGGCAGACACAGGCTCGTGTGTTTGTCGTCGTGGGCTTCGTTTATTCGCCATCGGGGGATCTCTAGAACGACCGGAGACGACAGTATTTGTGTCGTTAATCAGCCGCTCAAAACTAGAGCCTAATTAGGTCGTGTTGCCGGGGTGTTTTAGCCTCGTCTCCCGGGAGCTGTAGTTCAGAGGAATACTGAAGGGGAAGGAGGTGGGGTTATGGGGCGTCTTATATCCTCCAGGAGCTCTCGAGTTGGCTTGGGCGTGAGGTGAGCCTGCTGGAGGAAGGAAAAAGCCGGAGAGGAAGCTGCTAAAGGCGGGAAGTTTCACGTCTAACTTCATCTCGTTTGCACTGTTTTATTTTTCGAACAAAAACAAACATCACTGATATTATTATTAGCTTTATCTTGATTGTGAATACTATTAACACCATATGAAAATTACGATTGTTGATATTATCATCGTCCTGTGGCTGTATGGCAGTATCAATATGTATGGTGGCTCTATGGTGGGAATAACATTCGACAAAATTATAACATTTGCGACGACTTCGTAAATGTCTGATATCAAAATCCAGCTATTGATTCCATCCATTGCCCTTTGTCTCATATACTTTTGCTAATCTTCGTAGAAAGTATGAGTATTTCTGAACAATGAGTATTTCTATGTGTGTGAATGTGTGTGTGTGTGTGTGTGTGTGTGTGTGTGTGTGTGTGTGTGTATGTATATATATATAGATAGATAGATAGATATATGATATATATACATATACATATATATAATATATATACACATATATATGATTGATATATACATATATATATGATTGATATATATATACATATATATGATTGATACACACACACACATATATATAGATAGATAGATAGATAGATATATATATATATATACATATATATATACATATATATATATATATATATTATATATATATATATATATATATATATATATATATATATATACATATATATATACATATATATATGTATATATATATATATATATATATATATATATATATATATATATATATGTATGTATATACATATATATAAATATATATAATATATATATATATATATATATATATATATATATATATATATATATATACATATAAATAAATAGATATATATATATATATATGCATATATATATATTCATATATGTAAATATGTATATATATAGATATAGATATAGATATATAATATATATACACATATATATATACACATATATTAAATATATAATATATACACACATATATTATATATATATATTTAATATATATATATATATATATATATATATGTGTGTGTGTGTGTGTGTGTGTGTGTGTGTGTGTGTGTGTGTGTGTGTGTGTGTGTGTGTGTCTGTGTGTGTATTTATATATATCTACGTGTGTGTTTGTTCATGCACATATGTTTCTGTATGCGTATAACAATAAACATCTATAAAAGGATCATTCATTTTTCATAACTGATATACCTACATTTTTTTTTTTTTCTTTCTTTTTTAACAACAGCCATTTTCTTTTCTTCTTCTTATCCTACATACACAGACCACAACCTCCAAAAGTTCTTTTATCAAACTAAGAACAACAAAGCCCCCGCCCCCAAATAAAAATAATCAAAACAAACCATCAAAACAAATTACCAATAAATTCAAAGAAATCTTCATCTTTGATCGGCCTTTTATCAAACACAACACCAACAGCAGCAGACGGCGTGTGTGTGTATGTGTGTGTGTGTGTGTGTGTGTGTGTGTGTGTGTGTGTGTGTGTGTGTGTTTATGTGGCTTGGCTGAGGCAACTTTACCCTCTAGGGCGGAGTGAGTCTGACATATTGCCTCATATTTCTCAAGGAGTAGGCAGGCGTCACGGCGAGAGGGGAGGCGAGAGGAACGTGAGAGGGTGGGGGGTGGGGGGCGAGGGAGAGGAGAGGGGATGATGGAGAAGGAGAGGGAGAGAGGGTGATGGAGGAGAGGGAGAGGGGATGATCGAGAAGGAGAGGGAGAAGGGGGTGATGGAGGAGAGGGAGAGGGGGTGATGGAGGAGAGGGAGAGGGGATGATCGAGAAGGAGAGGGAGAAGGGGTATTGGAGGAGTTAGGAAGGGAGTGGTGGAGTAGGAGTGCGGGAGGCGATGTAGGAGGGGAGTGATGGAGTGTGTACAGGGGGAAGGGGGGGGGGTGATGAAGGGAGTGGGGACGGGGGGTGATGAAGGGAGTGGGGGAGGGGGCTGATGAAGGGAGAGGGGGATGGGGTGTGATAGGGGTAATGGAAAGGGGAGGGAATGATGGAGATGGAGTGAAGAAAGAGAATGATGGAGAAGGATTAAGGGAGGGAAGTGATGGAGGACGACTGTGGGAGGGAATGACGGAGAGGGAGCGGTGGAGGGGATGGTAGAGAGAGAGAGAGCGGGGGGCTGGGGGGAGGGGGGGTGATAGAGAGGGGGGCGGAGGAGGTGGGTGATGAAAGGGGACATTTGTGGAGAAGGATTGCAAGAGAGGGAGTAGAGATTGGCTAATACCGACCGAGGAGTTCACACAAGTAGAAGAGTGAGGTTCTGTGGAAATAACGGGAAACAACACGTTAGGAAGTGATGATTATCAAAGAATGATGTACGTTTGACACTCCTAATGATATAAAAGTTTTCCCGTTGATGAAAGTGATTTGTAGTCGAGTCCCGGATATGATACGAGGTTAGAATGGGCATCCAATCAAGGCCCCTCTAACGGCACCTCTTCAGCCCTTCTCCGGAAAGGAAGTTCGAGACGTAAAAACCGAATTACTAGGAAAAATTAGATCGACACGCTGTTAGCAAAGTAATCTGAAGACTTATAATTTTGTTAGCGCATTATTACCCTATATAGAAACACTACAAAACTTACCTCAAGTTGTTAGAAAATGAGTGGCCTTGACAGAATGTATAGAAGGAGAAGCTTTACATATCTTAGAACCGTATAATGGTGCTCCTTCGACTCGGCTCTTCCCTGCGGTGCCCCATTACCCATTCCAATGGTGCCCCTTCAGCCCTTCTAATAGTAACACATATCCCTTTCAAACGGTACCCCTTCAAACTCCCTAACGGTGCCTTTTCAGCCCTTCTAACGGTGTCCCTCCAGCCCCTCTAACGGTGCCCCTTCAGCACATATAATGGCACCCCTTCACCCTTCTGTTTGGCACCCCTTCAGTCCTTCTAACGGTTCCCCATCAACCCTTATAACGGTGCCACTTCAGACCTTATTATGACACCCCTTCACCCTTCTGTTTGGCACACCTTCAGCCCTTCTAACGGTTCCCCATCAACCCTTATAACGGTGCCACTTCAGACCTTATTATGACACCCCTTCACCCTTCTATTGTCACCTCTTCAGCTCTTCTAACAGTCCCCCTTCAGTCCTTATAGTGGCAGCCCTTCACCCTTTTATTGACACCCCTTCACCCTTATAACGGCGTCCCTTCGGCCATGCCAGTGGTGCCGCTTGTTGCATGTCAGATGTCAGATGACGCCGTAGGACATACAGAGCCTAAAGTAGGTGAACGGGCGTAGTGATATAAAGCACAAATCATGCTACTCTTATCGTATGACGTTGAATTTTTTTATAAAGCTAGAATTTCCTTAAATTTGATAATCATAGCTTTTGTATCAGTACACTGATATTTTTTTATCAGAGGAGATATTTTTGGCAGCCCTAGACGCGACCATTGTTAGTAGATGTCAAGTGAAACAATTAGCATGGAAGTATGTGAATTCAGTGGAGAGGAAATGTAAAAAAAGAAAAAAAAAGTAAATAGAAAAATATATAAAAAAAATAATGAGTATCATATAGGAACGATAAGTTAAAAGACAAAAGGCCAAAGAACTTAACTCGAAAGTAATACAGATAACCTAGATAAAGATAACCGCATGGCCTTTGGCATTTCACGAACCTCGGGAAAAAATGCATTTACAAAGTGACGCAACGACGCCGACACACGCTAGTTGCAGACCCGAATGTACACAGGAATTCCAGCAACTTGTTCTCTTAGTCCACGGAATTTACAGACATGTGTTCTGGTTTCGTGAGTTCTTTAAGGTAATCGCACGGTGAGCCGCCTATTCTCTCTCCGAGCCATATCGAAGCACTTCCGGAAATTTAGCAAAATTACATACAGAATCGATGGGTATTACACGGAACTGTGTGCGGCCAAAAGGAATAGTCCAATTTGATCATTCTCTTTACTTATAATGGGTGTATATCACCTTCAATGAATGCCGTGACAGTCACAGGTGACAAATGCATCATATTAGGATCTTTAACATAAGTTCTTTCTATGTTTACTTCCCAACAGGTTTGCAGAGACAAATATTCATATGAATCGACCTCTGTTCATCTGTGGATACGAGATCGTTTGTAATCTGGCACCGATCTGATTATCGTTCACATCTATGATTCCTTTCTGGTACCAGTATGATATACAATACTGCACCAAAATAATAAATAGCGTATTGAACTTTAATGATTAACATAGACAGATTTCTTCCCTAATTTGCACGCGGCTGCAACGGACGACTAATAATGTTCTTGCGCCACAAATAACCAAGATAATCGATGGTCATAGATATATACATATATTTCCCAGTGAATTCCTATTGTAAATTGCTAAATAACGGAATCTGGCAAACAGCAACAGATACACCTAGAATTTCTTCCGTTTCATGACAAATGTGCACATTGTACACTTAATCATCAATTCAATTATAGGGAGTTTGTCCATAATTATGTGTATTAAACTAGAAAATTAAGAAGGAAAAAATACGGAAACGGACAGGAGGAAAATGAGTCGAGATGCGGTGCGAACAAACTCACTCTCATAATTTCGGGCTACTCTGTAAATTTGTTAAAATGATAAAAGCCATAATTAACGTGGGCGCGACGAGGAGCAGAGCGGTGGGTCAGCAGAGGTATTGAATGAATGTAAACACGCTAGGGTTTCCAATACGGCGGAGACAGATTGCCGCATGTTAACCGCAAGTGGAGGGACATTTTGAATTGTTATTGGTCGGATATATCGCTGTGACGGATTGATTTGTGGCTGGCCGAGCCTCGTCTATCAGGAGGACGCGATGGAACGGTCAATTATTTCCAGCGGGTTGAGGAATATCATATAGCAGGGTTCATGCTTTGGCGAGCAAGAGTAGACAACGTGAACGGCCGAGGGGAGGGGGTGTAGGGGGTAGGGGGAGGAGGAAGAGGACGGACAGCACCTCGAGACATCATTCCCGGCTACTCTTCCTCCAGCCGTCGATAAGATACGCGGGATCATGTCACCGAAGATCATTATTCTGATGGCTTTCAAATATGAATATTCACCGACGGCCGAGTGTCGGTTGTATAGTGCCGGTATATTGATCAAGGAAATTGGCTAGGCGGACCCGGCGGTGATATGATGATCTTGGTCGCGGCGCTGAAGGATGAAGGATAACCGCCACCTGTCTGCCTGGACGCGAGAGGAGAGGACTTTAGCGGTCCTTGAATTATAGCCTCCCAAGCGGGATCCTACGACTTCCTACGTCTTCGTGGGGGGTTCTGCAGCGGAGGGGGAGACGGCAATAAATTGCAGAGCAAAGATGTATATACTTTTTATTCATTTATTCTAATTCACGGAGGTAACTTCGTCTATTGTACCTCTTCCTCTTTCTCCAACTCCGCCTTCTCTCGTTCGCCTCCTCTCCCACGGTACAAATGTGACACACTCGTAATCCTCATAAACATAAAACATAATCCCAACTAATGGCTTTTAAAGCTTAATAATGCCAATACGCTTCTCTTCTCGCCACTGCGTCTGCGCTACTACGTCTTTGCGCCCACGTGCTGCTGGCTTCTGTAGTGCCAAGGTACGCCGTGCGAAACACACTCGTTCCGGGAGCGATGGTGGGAAATTCCATCACGAACGATATATATACACGCCTGGAATTTCGTTCAATGATGATTATGGATGATAAAGTAATAAATAATGATTGAATGATAATGGTAATAATGATAATAACAATAATAATAAGGACGATCATAATAATGATACTAATAACAACCGAAATGATAGTAGAAATAATAGTAATAATGATAAAAAGATTTTAAAAAAAGATATTAAGTGATCTTAAAAAAAAAACGGAAAAATCCCGGACATTTAACACGATTTCCAGATTAAAAGCCAGACCCAAAACCCCGTCATCAATAATACAACGACACACACACACACACACACTCAAAGCAAAACAAAAACAAAAAATCTATCCGATCAGACTAGGCAAATACTTAATAAACCGATCTCAGCCTCGAGCCACACCGACCGCGGGCTATCAGCGGACGAAAGCACCCCGCCCAATACACTGACAGGTGACGTCTGGCTTGCCTTGTCTCGAGCTGTCGCGTTGACGAACCGCTTCGGTCAGCCTGCGAGCGAGCGAGCGACCGAGCGACCGACCGCCGTCCTTGTGCTTCATATTCGCTGAATCACTCCCGGTCCGAACTCACATAACTCCTCCTGAAATGGCTTTGGAGGTCATGATTTTTTTTAAGGGAAGCTTTCGTTGATCATGTTGCAGAACGCTGATTTTTTTTATCGTGGGGGGGAGGGGGAGCGGGGTTGGTCGATAACAGCATATGTATAACAAATGCAGTAACAATAGTCATGATGCTGTAAGCAACACAGCACTATTAACCTTAAGCCAACAAACAATGATGATAATGACAACAATGATAATGATGATCATATGATAAAATATAGTGATGATAATTATAACAAGTTAATAGTGATGAGGATGATGTGATGATGATAAAGATGATGATGAGTAGTAGTAGTAGTTATACTAACAATAATAATAATAATAATGATAATACTAATAATAATATTGCTAATCCTGCATGTCGTAACGATGAAACATGTTGCAGCGTTGCTGGGATCAACATTTAGTGTAAAACTAAGATAAGTACATCACTTGACCAACTCTGCAATGTCGAAGAAAATGATAATGAAGGACACAAAGGACTCCATAAATCCCACAGGGAAATACCGAAGCTTCTCTCGTACAAATCTGAACAAAGGAAATAAAAGTGTAAGGAACACCCTGCTAAAACAATATTTCTTTAATGTCTTATGAGCGTCCGGACTTGTTGACTCAGTCACAGGGAAATACAATTTATAAGTCGACTGTACAAGTTCCTTTCATACGTAATCCATCGCTGGCTAGCTGTTATCCAGGCTACCGCTGTGCATGGAAGCCGCGATGCTACTACCCATGGTGGACAATAAAGCAGTTCGAATATTTGTCCCGTTGCATCTATATTTCTGCAATCGCTGGTCACAGATATCCATTGGCAACTGAGTAACGCTTATGCTGTATCCAGGGAGCTCAGTCGCGACGCAAGTAACAGAAGCTATCCAATCTAGATTTAGATTCTAACAATGTTTCCGAGATTATTTTATCGTTATTATAGACGTTTTGTTTTTACACGGTTTCCCTTGAATATGCAATTGATATAGTCCATTGCCCCTCGCTGTTATCTCCATCCTCCTATTGTTGCCTATATCGCTGTATTTCAATGTACACTCATATTTCATTTGCTGATATGAATGCAAGGGAGTTGTTTACTGAAAATGCACTTACAGCTTTCTTTATAACTAATCCCCTTTACATCCTTTTGATTCCACAATCGGGGGATATCCATATCACCTGCTGATGTGGTTCCTCTTTTGTTTATCTCATCCCGCAGCATCAGCGTCCCCTTAGTCATGGCCCCTGTGATGCTCTTCCTATTGTCTCCAAACGGCAATTGTTTCTGCCTGTTTCGGGTTCCCCTTCCCCCATCGCCGTCAGGGGCGCGTGTGCTTGCCTCGGAGGTCTCTGCCATCGAGGGCAACGCCAAGGTTTTCGTCCTAACAGCATTGCCATACCTCGGCGGTTTAATGTCATCAAAACTATGCAGACGCCACTTCACTTCACCTGCAACGATGGTTTGAGCTCACGTACATTTGCCATCCACTAACACCGCTGTTATAATCAGCAGTACGTTATTACGGCGATTTGCCCTGATTGGCAAAAATGTTGCAATTATTCTGCAGCCGCCGCTGGAATCCTTGCCTCTTCATCAACTTCATCAATAATAAGTGCCCCAGCTTAATCTTCAGTAGTTAGGCTCCCGTAAATCACATCTCACTTATCAGAAATGCTTTAAAATCAAATCTGTGTGTTTTTCATTCCATACCAGCGCATCCTTTATCACATTTTCTCAACAGTGCCACTCGCCCCTTTACGTCAGCCTTCCTGCCAACTTTATGAAAAGTATAACACTCTAACGTACTCGTCATCCTTAACCATAACGCATTCATCCGTCTTTCTCCTCCACTCTCATCCTCTTATCCTTCCACTCTGGCCAATACCTGTTTAATTGGCATCGCTTGCCACGTGCGTCTAGCAGTATAATCAGTCAGTTACAGACCTTCTCAGTCCTCCTTCTAACAAACTCTTCTAATACCATGCACGTAACTCTAGGTAAAGGGAACATGAAATTGTAACATGAGAAAGTGTACGGTTCCTTCAAAGTGTCATGCATGACAATTTCTTCAAAGCTTCACCATTCCTAACCATCCTACTAGGCAGCGACACTCAATTACAACAAACCCTTTACCAATTCTAATGAAATATTATGGTCTTCCCTTCAGTATCCATTAACCTCAAGTGAATTTGTCTTAGCATGACACTCATCATGACCTAAATCCAGCTGCAACCGAACGTACTCACGCTGCCAGGGATTGTATTCGTGTTACTGCCAGCACCATCGTCGCCATCTTTAAGGGTAGCATTTGGCATTATTTCTCCTGACTGGGCCCACACTAGGCACTGGCAATCCCTTATCTAAGCGACTATTTGTCAAATAAAAAAGAATATCACGCTAGTAACATGATGTAATAACCCTTAAAATGCGTGACAATCAGTTGGTGAGAATTCTTAACAATCAGTTGCTTAGACGATCTTTCACGATTGAAATAGAAAGTCCCTTCCATTTTTTTATCTCTATCATAAACTTGTAATATCACACCTTTTCCTCTTAGTAACCCCTACGTTAGGCATATCGATAAGCGTTTTTCCTTTAAGTTCTAGATCATATATAATCATAATCAATTTAATCGGCTAATCACTTTAGCGCCATGACCTGCAGCTATAGCCATCTCTCCATAAGCCTGCTTTTATTAATATTAGTAATGGCCTACCTCTGTCGCACAGTCGATCCATCTCTTTCCTCAACGAAGTCATCATTCAGCGAAGTAATCACAAGGAATGAATTATCAGCTAAAATCGGATGCAAAATGGTGCTGATCCGATAGTAAAGATGACCAAAGTGCAACGCCGTCTAGTATTAGTGCCATCGGTTAATAACGTATGCATAGAAATAAATATATGAATGAAAATTAAGTATTCCTTAATACAAGATATGACGTTTGATATTGCATCTTCAGAACTGTAATATCGAGGCTTTATCGGAATAATTAATTTCAATTCACTCCACACTCTCACATTTAAAAGAACTTTTCCCAGCCTTACCGAGACCCGTCACGCCCCCTTCCCTCCCCCCTATCCCCTCCCCTTCCCCCTTTTCTTAGAGCCTCCCTCATCTTTCTCTTCCTTCAGGATCCCACGCCCAAGTCTCCGCCTCTTCTCTTGGGCGGAGTTAGGGCTTACTTGCACTCGTATGGTTTGTTTTACGTTCAAAATTCCCCGTCAAACTTTCAGAGGGTCGGCCAACTTTGTAGATAACTTGTGGCAATATTTTGTGATAATGCCGGGCGTTGAATACGTTTTAGAAACTTGCTAAACTCCCCGCCTCGCTAATTTGTTCAAGAGTAAATCAATATACAGTAGCTATACCTTTCAACACGGTGGGGTTAGTTTGGCAAGAGTTTACTCGAAAAAGAAGTCGAGCATATTTCATTGTCAGATTATCTGCTGGAAGGGAAGCACAGGCGAAACGAAATGTTGCAAGGTCGAAGATATTTGAAAAGGCGTTTCTTTATGAGAGCAAAATGGTTCGTACGTAAACAGAAATAGATGCCAGCAAAGGTATGATTAGCAATTAGCGAATAACTAGGAAATGGCCGTTTGTCATAGTTGGCACGTCTGTTATTGTAGTTTTCATTAATCTATGCACCTTTTTCAGATATTGAATAAATTGATTCATATTATTTTTTTTTTTCCTTGACAAAATCGCAATCACGAGCGCATACACATAGAACACTCGTCTGTGTGTTTGTTTGTTTATGGGTGCGTGTGTGTGTATGTGTGCGTGTGCATGTGCATGTGCGTGTGCGTGTGCATGTGCATGTGCGTGTATATGCCCATTCATTCAGTATTAAGTGTACATGCAAGTACGCATTTCCACATATAGTTGCGTGCAAGTCCATGTTGGTGTGTAGGCATGTTTTCTTCTCGCCACAACAAACAAAGATTCATTCCCCGACCAATCACCATAGACAGCAGCGGGTAAAACCGGGATTTACAGCTTTGGAACGAATCTGGATCAGAATCAATCTATCCGATTACAGACGCGTAGCTTATCAAAGTAAAGCTTCCCCTTGCATATAGTGGGGTATTTTTAGCGATATGGCGATCGAATGGTTATTGGCGATTCGACATTCATTTCGGAAATAAGGGTTTGTTATGGAATGCGTGACATCTTTTTGATGAAGACATTGTTTAGGTTAGCTTTCAGATGTTAAAAGGATTATTGAAAATTATCAAGTATTATTAGGCTATTCTTCCGATGCGACTGTTAGGCTGTTAGTCTGAAACATCTATATACAGTAATATGATTTCTCACGAGGGATAGGGGGGGGGGGATCCTAGTTTTGTGGCCATACTCACAACGGCTGACACGAAAGAACACGCGTCTTTTACTAAACATACTAAGACTCCTTATCATCTATTATAAATAGTTATTTGTTACCAAGTATCCTATTCGGCATATTTCCGATACTGAATTATCCATATTATTAAAATACAACATACATCTGACACTAAACTCCGAGTCTCGGTTCTGAATCCACTTTGTATTCTATATCAAAACACCATATGACTATCACAAAATATCTATTTTTCTGTTACCAAATACTTATATGATATGTTTCAAACATATT
>BOPN01005479.1:30000-40000 GCA_017312705.2 Penaeus japonicus
TATTGTAAGTATGATCATTATTTTGTTATCATTATTATTGTTATTATTTTTATTTTTATTATTATTATTAATATTATTATTATCATTATTATTATTATCATTATTATCATTGTTATTACGATCATTATTATTAGTTATATTATTAATATCATTATTTTGATTGACATTATCATTGTTATTATTATTATTATTATTATCATTATCATTATTATTATTATTATTATTATTATTATTATTATTATTATTATTATTAATATCACTATCATCATTATTATTATCATTATTGTTATTATCATTATCATCATTACTATTATTATCCTTACTATTATTAATACTATCATTATCATTGTTAACATTATTGTCATTGTTGTCGATGTTATTATTATTATCATTATCATTAATCATTATTACTGTTGTTATCTTTCTCTTTGATTACTGTTATTATTTCTATACTACTTTAACGATTATATATTGCTGTTGTTATCATTATTACCATCATTAATATCATTATCATTATTATTATCGTTACTGTCATGAATATTAACCTTACCATCATCATCATTATTATCCTTATCCATATCATTATCATCATCATTTTTATTAACATCATTATTATCATTATTAGCACAAACATTATTATTACCATCAAAACTGTTATCATAACTATCATCATTATCTATATCATTATCATCATTATCATTATTGTCATAAACATTCTTATTATTATCAGTAGTACTATCAATAGTAGCAGTAATAGTAGTAGTAGTAGTAGTAGTATCTTTTCATATTTTTTGTTAATAATATCATAATTATTATCATCACTATCATTATGATCGTTATCATTATGATAATGACTATTATCACTTTTGTTATAATCATCATTATCATCGTTCTTATTCTTTTCTATATATCACTGTAATAATGGTTAAAATCATTGCTAGTGTTAGTCATTAGCAATACTTCTAACAATTATTATCATCCTCATTATACTTTCTATCTTTGAAACACCATAAGTACTATCGTAATCCTTATCACAATTGTTGGTTGGATAAAAATCATTATCATTAACAATAATGTCAGTTGTATCACAGTTATGATTATCGTCATTATTATCATCATTACTGGTATTATGATTCGAAAAAAATGATAACTCTTTTTTTTCACCACTGCTACTACTACTATTACTACTAATGATAATAATGATGATAATGATCACTTTTGTTGTTATTATTATCATCGTTTTCATTACCATAATACTATCATATATCATGTTACCATCATCATTATTCCAGTTGAATCTTGACTACGATAATAATGACTATAATAATGATAATGATACAGGTAATGATAATGATGACAATAATGATGATAAGAACAATGATAATAGGAGTAGCATAAGGAGTAGTACTTATAATTTTACTGCAATTATTACTACTACTATTACTATTACTACTACTAATAATAATGATGATGACAATGCTAGTAATGGTGATACTAATAATAAAGAGAATAATAATGATAATGATAATAATAGTTCATATTATTGTTGGTATTATCATTATATCATGGATAATAATGATAGTAATAATAATAATAATAATAATAATGAGAGCTAAAGCAATACCACGGGAAAAAAACATGAAGTTAATAAAAATAATATAAAGAATAGGAAAATACGATAAAATACCATCAAAAGAATACACAGCCCGACAGCCAATCAACCACGTTAGGCAATACGTTAGTATGTGTAAGTAGCCTCAGTTCGAATTTTGACTTCCCGTGGGCGAGCGAAAATAGCCCTTGCGTCATCAGGGCGTTTGGGCGGAATTGTATATTGATGCTTCTTGAATGAACTACTTTTGTTGCGTGATCGAGGTTCAACATATTTCCACTTTTCGTTTTATCAGTGGATTCTCATTCTCTCTCTCTCTCTCTTTTTCTTTCTTTCTCTTTCTTTCTCTCTCTCGCTCTCTCTCTTTCTCTCTCTCTCTCTCTCTTTCTCTTTTTAGGTGTTTGTGTTTGTTTGTTTTTTGTGTGTGTTTGTATGTGTGTGTGTGTTTGTGTGCTTGTGTGTGTGTGTGTGTGTGCGTGTGTGTGTGTGTGTGTGTGTGTGTTTGTATGTGTGTATATGTGTGAGTATGTGTAAGGATACACACCCATCCGTGCGTACCCCCCCCAATCCAGCACAGCACCATACAACACCATACCCCCAAAGTTATAGAGCACAGTATAAGAGAAAGCAAATCAACAGAGGTTTAGCCCGAAACTTTGGAATCCGTGTACTGGCCCTAGATAATGGACTTAGCGTTAAATGAATCATCGTTAATTGATTTGGTTACACAACAGTTCGGGACACCCAAAACAATGAACATGATGTGTTTTGCGTTTGAGGACTCAGCCTTTCTTGGTATGGTTTATTTTCAGCTGCCCTTTTCTTTATCACTTATGGGAAATTATTTGCTGGATTAAGCTCGTAAAGGGATAGATAGAGAGAGAGGGGGGGAATTATTGCGATCATTTTAAAGCCTCATTGTCTCGTTGTACTTGAAGTTATTCGCCATTTTAGGGTTTGATGTTCTTGTTTTGGGTTTAGACTGTGATTAATTCCTTTTTTTCTCGTTTTTTTTCATTGTCTTTGTTGTGGATTTCGTATGCTGTATTTACAGGGTTATCGATGGATAAATCACGGTGAATAGTTTTTTTTTTTTTTATTATTATTATTATTATAGATACACTTGAACTCCGAAATCGCATTGACACATTTCATTCGTAAATTAGAAACAATATGATTCAAAAATAGAGAGAAAAAAAATGTATGGATACAACCGAGAATCAATCGAGGGAATACAACGAATCTCTCTTTTAAAACCTCAATAGCGTGTAACGAATCCCCAAATCAGAAAGAGAAAGACAGACACAAATAACCAAATCAGTGCAGGCTTATCATCATCACCATCCACCGGGGAATCACACCATACCATAAGTTTCGATCACTATATTTATCCCAGTCTTCGCAGTGACGCGGAAAAAGAGCAGGCGGGATTGAATTTCTATTCTCGGCACGAGGGTAGTTGGAATCAACACCTTGATTACTCCCAGAGTTCAGAAATTGAGGCGTTCACTCATCTTCATAATTAAGATTGACGTCTGCTTTCTTCGTCCGTAGCTTTGGAAGAATGTGTAGACAAGACACGGAAACATCTATATACCTACTTGTTAACTCACTATCCTACCCTTGTCCCCGCTCTCGTACACATCGGGTGACAGAAATAAAGAGACGACGTTAAGGAAGGGAGAAGAAGAAGAAATAGAAGAAGAAGGAGAAAGAAGAAGAAGAAAAAGAAGAAAAGTAGAAGAAAAAGAAGAAGAAAGAAAAAAGAAGAAGAAGTAGAAGAAATAAGGAGAAGAAGAAGTAGAAGATGAAAAGAAGAAGAAAAAGAAATAGTAGAAGAAGAAGAAAAGAGAAAGAAGAAGAAGAAAAAAGAGAGAAAGAAGAAGAAGAAAAAGAAGAAGAAGAAGCACCAATCTGTCTTTCCCCTCCACATGTACGTACACATGCACGACCATGCCTTCCACACCATACTTTATTCCGAGCGCAATGAAGTTGCAGCCCCCTCCTCCTCTTCTCCTCCGCTACTCTCATCCTCTAACTTCTACCACACCCTCCTTCGACCTCGACCGTTAAATTCTACGAACTTGGTGAATTTCTCTCCGCGCGCGTTTTTTCGGCCGCCTCGTCATTGAAGACACGTTGAAACAGGTCCTCGTTAAGAGAAGCGTGAATGGTGAATGTTAATGAGTTATAACTTGCCACCCACGAGGGCTCTTGAGAATTTTAATAACTTTTCTCAGTTAATATTACAGCGGGTCTCGGCGCCGCTCCTCCAGCATGCACTTTGGAGTTTCTTTGGCTCGTTGTTCATTCGGGGTTGTTTAAGTGTGTGTGTGTGAGTGTGAGGGAGAGAGAGAGAGAGAGGGAGAGGGGGAGAGAGAGAGAGAGAGAGAGAGAGAGAGAGAGAGAGAGAGGGAGAGAGAGAGAGAGAGAGAGAGAGAGAGAGAGAGAGAGAGAGAGAGAGAGAGAGAGAGAGAGAGAGAGAGAGAGAGAGAGAGAGAGAGAGAGAGAGAGAGAGGGAGGGAGGAAGGGAGGGAGGGAGAGTGAGAGAGAGAAAGAGAGAGAGAGAGAGAGAGGGAGGGAGAGACAGAGAGAGAGAGAGAGAGAGAGAGAGAGAGAGAGAATGAAAGAGAGAAAGAAAGAAAGAAAGAAAGAGAGAGAGAGAGAGAGTGTATGTCCGTCTATGTGTCTATATTTGTCTGTGAGTATGTGTGTGTGTATGTTTGTGTGTATATGTGTATAGATTATAAATAAATAAAAATATGTTTAAGCTTTGTAATGAACTTCGTAGGAGCTTTGTCTTAAAGTTTTTTTAGGGGAGCGTATTTTTTCGAATTACTGTAAGATATTACTTCTTCAAACAATAGAGAGAAACTTAACCTTCTTAAGAACTACTATTAATACCCACTCCATTTTCCTTTGCCTCTGGCCTTTACTGATGTTTTTATTTACTTATACTACTACGCTTATATTTCCCCTCACTTTTATTATCGTGTCCGTGTACATTACCCTTATCACCAAAAATGCTAAAACTCTTCCAACAATGCTAATGCTACAAATGATGTGATCAGGTACACACGCACACATATTTAGTATACACACACACACACACACACACACACACACACACACACATATATATATATATATTTATATAGATAGATAGATAGATAGATATAGATATAGATATAGATATAAATATAGATATAGATATATTTATATATATATGTGTGTGTGTGTGTGTGTGTGTATGTATGTATATATGCCCTTTATACTTGACACGTGTTGACTATACGAGAAACAGCTTTGTGGCACAAGATACGTTCTATAATTGAACTGGCGTAGCACTCGTCTTTACAGACTGTTATTTATTGACTGTTTACGATACCATCACGCCAATTTTAATTATAGTAAAATAAAACTTGTTTTCTTCTCTCGACTCGATAGGATGGACGTCTCTTGAAAAATCTGAGGAAAAAATAATGATAGGAAGAAAAATCATGGAGGCGTTTCATTTTTAATTGAAACTGTATCACATACGGTAGGTTCATTATTGACCCTGAAATCCGTTTCTTTGTTATCTTTATCGGCATCATATTTTCATTATCATTGTTATCATTAAGGTTAGTGCATTTATTATTGTATTGTTATTAATGTCGTTACTGTGGTTATTATTATTTCTTATTCTATTTTTTATTATTTTGTTTTTGTTTATTTCCTCATTATCGTCACGGTTACTACAGTCATAATCATTAGCATTGTTATTATTTTCACTATAAAAATTACTATTATTACCATCAAAGCCCATTGCAATCACAATCATCATCATCAATATCATCATCATTATGATCAATTATCATTCTATCATCATTATCACCACCATAATCATTACGATTATATCCCGAGGCACAAGGGTATGGCAGGCAGACACCATGCCTTGTCTCCCGTGGTGATAGCCAGGAGACTGAAGACCAGAGAAAATCATATAGACAACATGATCAAACATTCTGCTGAGTTGCTCTCAAAGGCGCCATTTTTCCCCCCTGTGAGCGAATCTCTCATTTTCTCAAAATAAGGTGTAATAAGGGAAATTATCACGTTTCATCTTGTCCGTTAGTAAAGAGAGGTTGTGAGGAACTGAATTTGGACGCGGAATTGAGAAAATATGAGGTCTCGAGCTCGGAGGGATGTATTCATCCCGGTGTCTGGAAAGAAAATGGCGCTTTTAAAATTGAGGGATTTGTGTTTTTCTTGCTTCTCTCTCTCTCTCTCTCTCTCTCTCTCTCTCTCTCTCTCTCTCTCTCTCTCTCTCTCTCTCTCTCTCTCTCTCTCTCTCTCTCTCTCTCTCTCTCTCTCTCTCTCTCTCTCTCTCTCTCTCTCTCTCTCTCTCTCTCTCTCTCTCTCTCTATCGATCTATCTATCTATCTCTCTTTCTCCCTTTCTCTCTTTCTCGCTCTCTCCCTCCCTCCCTCTCTCTCTCTCTCTCTCTCTCTCTCTCTCTCTCTCTCTCTCTCTCTCTCTCTCTCTCTCTCTCTCTCTCTCTCTCTCTCTCTCTCTCTTGCTCTCTCTCTCTCTCTCTCTCTTTCTCTCTATCTCTATCTCTCTCTCTCTCTCTCTCTCTCTCTCTCTCTCTCTCTCTCTCTCTCTCTCTCTCTCTCTCTCTCTCTCTCTCTCTCTCTCTCTCTCTCTCTCTCTCTCTCTCACTCGCTCTCTTTCCTCTCGCTCTTGCATTTATATACTCATACACGCATAAACTGAGTATAAATATAAACATTACATTATGATTATATTTAGGTACATTTTCTAGTTCCGTGCTATCGCCGAAAGCTGAATTATTGTAAATACTTAATATGCGTTGAGCAATTAAGATTATCTTGCAGAACATACAAGCGATATTATCTAATTCAACCACTAATTAGCAACAATAAATAAAGACACAAAGTAGAGCGCGATACCTTATCTCGCAAGACAAATAATAATTAGCAGAAATATGCACAACTTCTGCAATGCATCACTTGCACAACTGCACCGGCTGGATTTTCGTCGACTGAGCAAACAGCAAGTATTTGTCCTATTCGGCGCTAGTTCTTATCTCCTGTTGGGTCCCAAGGCGTGCTAGTATAAATTTCCTACCCGACCTTTTTAGTACGAACACTTCCTCGTACGGGCGCCTTTTCCCGGCATTGGAGAGTGACGTGATCCGATCTGCTCGAGTGATAGATTGCTCTCCCCCTTCAGAAAACCGGGAAATATCATCGCTTCAACACGGGCGTGTGGTCGTTGCAAGGAGGCGGGACTGTACTCTGAATGGCACTCGAGAAATACAAACTCATTAATTTGTCAACACAGGGCCAAGCGCAGGGATTTTAGCTTATCAGCCACGCTTCGATGCATGTATAGTGGCACTCCTGTAAGAGGACTGTAGCCGTTTACATGTTTCTCTTTTTTGTAGTTAATTACATGCATGTTGGATATCAACTGGCGAATAAAGAAAAATCTTTCCGGTCCTTCCTGGAGTGCTGAGAAATATCCACGCATTATCATAACAGTCGCGTTCGTTTCAAAAGGTCCACTTACGTAGAGTCGGCTGTAGTTTTAGTATCGAGACTGGCGCTTGCATACAGTGGTGCAATATTAATGTTGCAGGCCATTAATTGCCGGCAACTGAATTCGTTTTCTGCAGTTCTAGCTGGGTGCCCGGCAAGATATCAAGCGGTACAGTGTAGCTTCCTTATAACGGCCGCATGCCACGTCCTAAGGCCTGGGTTTCTTAAAGGGAACGCGCCAGTCTCAAGTTGAGAGCCTGGGGGTTCTGATAATCTTCTTCTCTTCTAAGATAATTAAACATGGGGATTATAATTTTCACGAGACAATCAACATTAAACACAAGACAAAAGGAGAGGAACAAGATAACTTTCCTACTCGTGCCCAAGCACTGAACAGCCATTTGACCAAAGGCTTGGCCGAGGAGCCCCCTTTCGTACTTTATATGAGTGAATATAATGACAAAATGTTAATCTAAAATATTTTCTTACAATTTGTAGTGTTCTTCAGGATGCGGTCCTTCACTTTTTTTTTCTTTTTTTTTCGTTTTTTTTTTCACTCGCCGTTATTTCAAGTGGTGAAGCAGATTAAATAAATTCGGATATACAGTAAGAAAAAATAAATAGTTGAGAACGTACACGGACAGTAAGCAATAAGATGCAACGTCGGAAAAATGAATAATGCATCAAGTAAACTGTTTGATGCAGGTTTTCAGCAAGACTTTCGCTGGAAAGTTGATGCTGTCAATTAATGGCGGTTTTTCTGGAGACAAAGTTTTCAAGCACTTTGCCTCTTGCCTAAGTTCGCAAGTGGAGAAAGTTTTCGAGTACATGAAGTTGCCAACTCGAGGATAATCTCTTTCTTCGTTTATATGTATGTCCATATTTGCCCTTAATTATTTAATGATGTGCGCATCACGTAATATATTCATTTTATGCTGTGTGTATGCTGTGCATTTTTCGGGTCGATTTGCGTTCAAATACAATGGGAATGGAGATGCGCGCGCAGATGGGTAACCAAGGGTTGCACAACGGGCGCCTACTTTTCGTGTTTTTTTTTATTTTTTTATCATTATTGCATTTTGTAATAATTTCTTCAGCTTTTCATAAAACTTATTCCTCTCCCATTCGCTTGTGCAAAATGATAGGGTTTACTTTTATCATTCTTATTCATTTTTCATTGTTGATATCAACATAATAATTATTATCATTATCATCATTACAATTGCCTTCATTGTAATTACAACTACTGCTCCTACTAACAAAACGACAACTGCTATTACTAAGAGTATCAAAAGCAACTACTTCTATTAGTAACGAATATTATTAGCATTATTATTAATCATAATAATCGTATTATCATCTTGTCCGTCTTCAAATCTTGTTACTCTCCATCTCTTTTTACTATCAATATCCCTATGTAATATCTTCTCCCTCTCATTCATATTCAGCTTTCTTGCTCTTCCCCCCCCCCCCCCCACTACCCCAAGGCTGCTTCTCCACCCCTCCTCACCACCCCTTCACCGCCTCTCCTTCCCTCCTCCTTCTCCACCCTGTTCTTTCGCCCCCTTCCTCTCTCCCTCCTTCGCTTCCTCCCTCTTTCTCTTCCAACCACCCAACCACACTCGCTTTCCCCTCCTCCCTCCCTCCCTCACCTACTACCCCCATTCACCCCCCCCCCCTCCCTCCCTTCCCTCGCTACCCCGTCCTCTCTCCCTCTTTCTCTTTCCACCACTACAACTCCTCTCCCTCCCCCTCCCTCCCTCCCTCCCTCCCTATCTTCCCTCCCCTCCCGACTCTCCTCCCTTCCTACCACGCCCCCCCCCCTTCCCCTCCCCCCTCCCCTCCTATCGTCCACTTTCAACCATCATCCAGTACGCTCCGTTACCTTAAATCATCCGCCTTGCCTGTTACTTCCTTTCATCTAACGTGTACGCTGCTTGTGTCTTGGTATTTTCTGGCGTGTGTGACTTCTCTCTCTTTCTCTTTCTCTCTCTCTCTCTTTCTTTCTTTTGTTTTACTTTTGTTCTACGATCCGCGTTTTATGTTATTGCATTTCTTTTGCTTTTGTTTTTGTTTTATTTCTTTTTTTTCTTCTTTTTTTTTCTTATTCTCTTTTTTTTTGCGTTTAGTGTGTTCGCTTCTCTGTGATCTCTTTACTGTGTGAAGTTAATTATGCTCCTCTTTTCATTAATCCGTCGAGTAAAGACTCCCGCTTCTATTCATGTTACTCTTATGCTTATACTCATTATATATTACTGCTTTTGTTAAGATTATCATCATTATCATTTTTATTCTATCACTATCACTGCAGTTAATATCATATTGTTTGTTTTATTACCGTTTTTATTATTACCGTTAAAAACACCATCAGCAGCTGCTTTTAATCAACTCACACGCACCTATACAATGCTACATAAAATTGACTGATAAGTTTTTCATTACATTATTACTAAAGTCTCCACTACCCTTTCCTGATCTCCGCCATCGCTAACTTCTGACCTATATTCGGCACAAGTGACACTGATCAAGTCCAAATCCTTTTTTTTAATCATTAATATTTCTAAAGGCAAATTCTCCCCTCTCTCGCGTTTTTTCTTCTTCAAACTTCCTTTAGGACTTTCGCGAAATGAGATCCTTTCACGGTGTGCATGTGCGTAGACGTCGGTCCTTCCTTTAGATATCTTTAGGAAAGATAATTCTTTAAAAAAAATATTTTCTATCTGTTAGGTATGAGATTGCAATAAGACTCGTAATAATATATACTGTGGCATATCTCATGGTCAAACTTCTCAATCTTAATAGGGATTCTAAAGTTGAAAGGTATGAAGAAGAAGACGAAGAG
>BOPN01005479.1:47500-52500 GCA_017312705.2 Penaeus japonicus
GGGGAGAAAGTGTACATAGTTCTGTAGAGAAGTTAAAGACCCTTTAAACTTCAGTTGCATGGACGTGTATCACAAAGAATATCCCGGCGTTTGCAATTCATATATCCTTATTTGAATATCCGTTATAAAACATCAAAAGATTTTTTTTTTACCGTTCTGAACACGGTGTGAAACCCAACAATATTTAGACGGAAGGTATGTGGTATCGCAATATATTCTATAGTATAGATAATGATTATGAATATTACGTACAATTTCATCAACATTGAGTTTTATGTAATATATAAATAAACATATATATATATATATATATATATATATATATATATATATATATATATATATATATATATATATATACATATACATATATATGCATGTATGTATGTATGTATAAGTATGTCTATTAATACTGTTGTCATTACGATAAAATAGCAAAGATATAACGGATGTCATTGATGGTCACAACAGTGATGATATAATCAGTAACATATCAGTAGTAGTCCAATGCTAAAATAAAATGGCAATAGAAAATTATGATGAGAATAATATTGTGACAAAAATGCGTGATCATATCAATGTTATTGATAAAAATTATGATATCTATGGTAATGAAAATACTTGCGAAAGTATTACCTCTATCGATAATAACAATATTTATTATTAGTATTAATCTGAGAGTCATCGATTATAGCTGACGTAATATCACATTGTTGCAATCATAATTCTCTTGTTGCTATCATAATAGCATAATTTCTGAAGTAAAAATAATAACATCATGCTAGTCTGTTTATGTTATGATTAACAAGGATGGAATAATGTGAACGATAATGTTTTTTTTCTATTTTTTCTTTTTTTTTGTGCTATGCAATATATCTTAATCATATATTTTATCCATTAACTATAAGTGGTGTCTTTGTCGTTCATCTTCATTGCATGAATGTATTATCTTTATTACTGTTTCTCTTGTAGTTTTTATTAATATGAAAATTATCGTTATCCTCACTACATTCATATTTTCCTTGTTGTTGTTGTTATTATTATTATTATTATTATTATTATTATTATTATTATTATTATATTTTCATTCTTAGTAGGATTATCATTATTGTTATCGTTATGATCATTATTATAATCATTATCATTAACATTATCATCATTGCTCTCATCACAGTTAATAATATTATTGTTATTATTTTCATTATTCTCAAAATAATTATTGTTGTTTTCATAACCAATATTGATTATTACTTTTATCATTGCTATTATTATTTTTATAATCATCATCAATATTGTCCTCATTATTATTAGTGTTATCATAATTTTCATTACCATCATTATCATCATCTTTACTTCCAAATTGTCAACGGTATCATCATTATTATCATCAGTATGATTTTTGACATTATAATTAATATCATTTTCATTGCTTTTGCTTTTGCTGTTATAATTCTCATCATCATAATAATTATCATTATTGTTTTTATTACTAGTTATTATTATCAGTATTATCATAGTCATCATTGTCATTATCAATTCTTATTTGTATTATCATTATTATTATCATTTTATTACTCTTATCATTATCTTTATTAAAAATTATCATTATCATTATTAATATTATGATTATTCTCGATATTATCATACATATTATTACCATCATTATTATTGTTATTATTATTATTATCATTCTCATTATTTCCATCCATCGGCAGTATTATTATCATTTCTATTTCATTGAAAGTAATGATATTGACAATGATGATATTATCATTATCATCATTCTTGCTATCCTTATCACCATCATCACCATTAATATTGTTATTATCATCATTATCATTTTACTGTTATTATCATTGTCATCTGTATTATTGTCATAATGATTGTTGTTCTTGCTATTGTTTTTGTGTGGTTGCAATAATTTTTTATTCCACTTCATAATATTTGTGATATTTGGAATGTTATCATTGTTGTTATCACTTTTTTTGTAGCTCTTATATTTATTATCATGGTTGTTCTTCTTCGCCTTATAATTATCATTATTATATCATTCTTTGTCATTATTATTCTCATCATCATCGGTTTTGTTATTGTTGTCATTATCACTATTATTATTGTTATTATTCTTTATTATATTCATAATTTTTATTATCGTTGTAATAATCATCATAGTCATGATTATTGTTATCGTAACTATTGTTATTATTATTGTTGTTATTATTATCATTATTTTTATTAATATTATTATTATTATTATTATCATCATCATCATTATCTTCATGTAAGTTATTATCAATATCATTATTTATAGTATGAATATCTTTTTTATCAATTTTTAATTATCATTTTCATTACATTTATTATTACTATCTTTTTTTTGTGTATGCTTATCATCATTATCCTCATTATTATCATTATAATTATTCTTACTTTATTATCTATTATTATTATTATTATCATAATCGTTTTTGTTAATTGTTTATAAGTACTTTTATCATATATGTTATTATTATTACCATTATATTATTTTCATTTTTTTCTATAATGATATCATTTTACTGTTATCATTATTAGGATTATTATTTTTATTATCATCATTATTATCATGTTATTGTTGTAATGATGATCAGGATATTGTTAAGGGGTATAATAAGATGTAGTATCATATAAGGGATATAATGAAATAGTCTAAAAAACATTAATGATAGGTGTGATACTAAGAAGGATAGAAATATTGATAATTACGGTAATAACAAAATAATTGTTATTACCATACATAAATAATTATATGTATATATATGAATATATATATATACATAATTATATATATATATATATACATATATATATATATACAGACGTACATTGAATAGATAAATATAAACACTATACAAATAAATATATATATAAATATATAAATAGATAAATAAATAAGTATATATATATATATATATATATATATATATATATATATATATATATATATATATATATTTATATATTATATATATATATATATATATATATATATATAAATATATATATATATATATATATATATATATATATATATATATATGTATATATATATCTATATATATATATATATATATATATATATACATATATAGTTTTTCCCATTTTTGTATTTTTGTTATCATTACCATTATTACTATTATTATTAAGATTTTGTTGTTTGTATTATCATTGCTATTTTCAGCCTTGTTATCATCACTACAGACGAATAATGATACTGCGCTTGTTGTTGTTTATCATTTTTTCTTATTATTTTTGCTAATGTAGTGGTTAATGTTGCAACTAGTATTATTGCTATCATTATTATTATTATTATTATTATTATTATTATTATTATTATTATTATTATTATTATTATTATCATTATCACTATCATTATCATTATCATTATTATTATTATTATTGTTATTATTATCATTATTATTATTATCACAATCATACGTCATCACATCCTGCAGACGAATCATAGTGAGGAAAGGGGAACGTTGCATTAACATCTTACACCATAAAAGGAAAGCAGTGCGGGAGGTATGGTGAAAAGTTGTTGCTGTTATTGCAGCCCAGTGATAGATAACAAAAACAATGAGGTAAAGCTTCTAATGATGTTGATGATAATAATAACGGTATTAAGGATAATGATAAAGATAATATTGATAATAATTATATTAATATCAAGGATGATGATAACATCAATGATACTAGTTATAGTAATAATGATGATAATGATAATGGTGATAGTGATAATAATAATGATGTAAATAATAATGATGATGATGATAACCATAATAATAAATATGAATATGATGATTATGATTATAATGATAAGAGTAATAGTCACGAGTAATATCATGAACATAATAGTAATGATAATAATATAGTTGTAGTTATGATGAAAATAATGGTGATAACAATAATTACAATGATAATAATAAATGATGATAACAATCATAATGATATTAATAATGACAACAATGATGATACTGATAATATCAATCATAACAGTAAGAATAATAATGATAATATTGATGAAAATCATCATAATTATAATAATAAATAAGATAACTATGACCATGATAATGATAACAATAATAATAGCGGTAACCATGATAATGATAAAAGTAATTATAACAGCGATGGTAATAAGGATAAAAAGGATAATGTTGTTATTACTATTTAATTATAATAACAGATATTTAAATCACGCTCTAAATTAGAATATATAAAGGCAAAAGTTTAATTGCAATAAACATTATGATGATTTAATAACGAATCTATACAATAATTTTGTTCAGAGTCACACACAATAAGACTACTTATTTTTATTTTTCCAGTCATTCTGATAATGGTTACAATGATAGATGAATCAAACTGGGCTGGGAGTGATAGTTACAGTAACGATAATAAAATGATGTTAGTGATGATAGTATTAGAAATTACAGTAACAGGATCGTTATCACTTTATATTTGTTTATTTGAGGGGTATTGTTATTTTGATAATATTATCATTATTTTTTTTCATAATTGCCGGTAGTCATTATCAATACTGGCAATTTTTATTTTTATGACTGTTATTATTATTAGTATTGTTATAATGATAATTATTATCAATTGTAGTGGTGTGATTATTATCACCATTGTTATTGTTATTGCTATCGTTCTTGTTATGATTATTATTTGTTTAATCATTTTCATATTTATTATTACCATCATTGTTCTGTCTCTATCATTATGATCATCATCATTAGCATTACCATTCTTGTAATCATCATTGTTTTATTTCTTAGTATTACTATGAATAGTATTAATAGTAAAGGTGATATTGTCATTTCATTATTATCATCATCACCACTATCCTCCTCATCATCGTATCATCATATTTATTAACACCACCTTCTTCATATTTATAATAAAAAAATGATAACAAAACACAAGGATAGAGATAGTGCATAGGTAATTCATCGTAG
>BOPN01005479.1:57500-62500 GCA_017312705.2 Penaeus japonicus
GTATACTTGCGTTTGGGTTCCAATGTGTATCTCAAATGTATGTCTGAAAGAGTGTATGCCATGACACGATTATGGACAGCGTTTCTTTTGAACTTGCCATGAAGTCCCATGCGCTCGCAGGAACAGCTCGCCTGTGACATTCCACATTTGACAGGCTGCGGCGATGAGGACCAAATGAATCCGACATATATTATCCCTTAGCACTCCAAGGGGACGCTTAAATGTATATCACTTCCTCTACATAATCAACGAGTATGACAAAGCCTATTCAAGACCGCTATGTCGCTCTCCCGTGGCACAAATCAATGAACTGCAACTGCATGTGTACTGAATAAATTATCCGGCATATTCCTCCACAATTACAACCATAACCGTTGCACTATGAAGCAATTATGATTATGAACCCCCGGCGGCCGAAGTTGCAAATAATTCAATAGTGATTATGCACCTTTCAATAATCGAAGGGCAACAGGTATGTCACAAGGAAGACTGACAGCTGTAGCCAAATGGATACTTGAGTCGTGAGACTTTTTTTTTTAAGTAAGGAGAGAGATATTGGTTCTAGAGGAGGGGACAGACTGAGGGAGATCCTTAAGGAGGTGTAGGGAAACGAAGGGATAAATAGTAGGAGAAGGAGAAGTGCAGAATGGTAAAATAAAACAGAAAAAGTGAGAGAGAAAGAAAGGAGGAAGAGGATGTTAGATAGACAGATTGATAGAGCAGAGTGAGGGAGAAATAAAATAAAATCGAGAGAGAGAGAGAGAGAGAGAGAAAGACAATAATAACCAAACAATAAGGAAAGTAAGACTAGGACAACTGTCTCGAAAGTGTTGCTTGGGGAGTAGGGGTGGGGTGGGTGGGGGGCTAGCAGCCGGGACGTAGGAGTATCAAGGGGGTGGGGGTGGGGGTGGGGGGAACAGATGGTCCATGAAGCTGTAATAGGGCGAACGCGGAGAACGGGAAAATAGGTAACGGATATGGATGTAATAGCTGGTTCGAAATGGGATGTGTACGTGTGTGTGTGTGTGTGTGTGTGTGTGTGTGTGTGTGTGTGTGTGTGTGTGTGTGTGTGTGTGTTAAGAGTGTTTGTGTGTGTATGAGAGAGACAGATAGAGATAGAGAGATGGTACTAGCAAGAGCGTTAGTGATTATATCTATGGTAATAATGATAACAATGGTAATAACAATGATGATGATGATCATAATGCTGAAGATAATGATGAAATAATAGTAACAATAATATAAGTGATAATGATGTTAATGATGATTTTAATGGTGCTAACGATAATGTTAATGACCATGATTATAACAAAATTAACAATAACAGTAAAAACAATAGTACTGATAATAATAATAATGCTGTCAATGCTAATAGTAATAACAAGTGATAATTATGATAGTGATGATAAGAATAATGTTAATGAAATCAACAACAATGACACAAAAAAATAACATTGCTTATAGAGAGAAATAGCCCCAATATATAGTGCAATCTTGAGAAACAAGAGAAGGGTTCTAAAAAAGAAAAAGAAAATGATATAGGAAGACAGGCATGAGGGGAGAAGAGTAGGGACCACCAAGTAGAGAAGCTTGAAGGGATATAGAGAGAGTGGGGAGAAAAGAGAGAGGGGAAGGGGGACGAAAGAGAGAGGGAAGGGAGGAAAAAGAAATATCTATCTATCTATCTATATGTGTGTATATATATATATATATATATATATATATATATATATATATATACATATATAATTCTGTCCATTTTTCTAACCTATCTATCTTGTTATTTATATGTACGTGCGTTTTTGTGTTGTGTGTGTGTGTGTGTGTGCGTATGAATTCAGAAAGAGAGAGAGAGAGAGAGAGAAAGAGAGAGAGAAAGAGAGAGAGAGAGAGAGAGAGAGAGAGAGAGAGAGAGAGAGAGAGAGAGAGAGAGAGCGAGAAGAGACAGCGACATAGACAGAGAGAGAGAGAATACTAGAACAAGATATTTAAAGGGAAGAAAAGTGAAGAGAGGGGGAGGGGAAAAGGGGAGAAATATATCATCTACTTCAGCAGACAAGAGCAGTAAGTTCAGAAACACTTGCTGAAGTGTTAACGATCCGAGGGGGTACCAAGAGAGAATAAATGCGAGAGAGAAATACATACATGAATCAAGTGGCATTTGAACAAGTGTCTTTATCAAGTATTTATGATGACTAGAGGTACGTTTACTTACGGTGTTGTTAAGATCTTGGGGGGAAATACAAGATAAAAACGCGTATATCTCTAACAGGACACCGGTCTCCACCTGAATTATGCATCTGGAGGAGAAGGGCAAGTGGAAACAGAAAAGAAAGAGAGAGAGAGAGAGGGAGAGAGAGAGAGAGAGAGAGAGAGAGAGAGAGAGAGAGAGAGAGAGAGAGAGAGAGAGAGAGAGAGAGGGTGAAAACGGAGGGAAAATGAGAGAGTGAAAAACGAGGAAAGGGTGGGTGTGAAAACGAAGGAAAGCGTGGAGGGAAAACAAAGAAAAATAGATAGAAAGAGAGAGAGAGAGAAAGAGAGAGAGAGAGAGAGAGAAAGAGAGAGAGAAAGAGAGGGGGGGGGGTAGGTAAGAAAGTAGGACAGTAGGACGGAAAGGCAAAGAAGTGATAAAAGAGAGAGAGGAACACATAACAGAACAAACATACCAAAAAGGAGACAAGAATGCAACGCGAACAAGACGTGCGAAAAAAAAAAAATATTACTCACATCTCCGAACGTTAGAACGCAGAAATGCAGAGCGAGAGAGAGAAAGAGAAAGAGAAAGAGGGGGGGATAAGGGGAGAGGGAAGTCGACACTGCACCAAGATTAACCTTTATACACCAATGCGGAGGGGAAAAAAAGCTTCACATCCATTTATGGTGTTTACCGTGCGTTATTGCAGAATGCAGCAATCTGGCGGTTTTATTCCACAAAGTTGATGGAACACGACCATGGTCCTTGTCATTATTTTCTCATCAGTCAAATTGTATTACAGTGTAAAATATTTCTTTTCTTGTTTCGCAAGAGTGGGTTTTGCCTGCGGTGGCAAAATATACCGCCGTCGGTTTTTTTTTTGTTTTTGTTTTTTTTGTATTATCTTTGTTTCTGTTATTGTGTTTTCTCTTTGTCTCTGGCTCTCTCTCTCTCTCTTTCTGTCACTCTCTCTTTTACTCTTCCTGCCTCTGTTGTCTGTCTGTCTCTCCCTCTCTTGCGCCCTCCGTCTCTTTCTCTCAGATTCTCTCTCTCTCTGTCTCTCTCTCTCTCTCTCTCTCTCTCTCTCTCTCTCTCTCTCTCTCTCTCTCTCTCTCTCTCTCTCTCTCTCTCTCTCTCTCTCTCTCTCTCTCTCTCCCTCCCTCCCTCCCTCTAAACTGTTCTGAGCTTCTATCCTCTGTTTGGAGAGGTTTTTGGGTTTTCCTCCGTCCGTGATGGCCTTCACTCAGTCTCCTTCATCAGAACAGTTAGGTTTGTATTAATATTTTTTCTCCACCTGATAAGTGACGAGCAATTGCCGGGATGTGCGCGAGTGATTACTGCAAACACTCGCTCTCATTTTTCCCCCGTTGCCAGCCAGTCCGGGCGAGTGTACGAGGGAAAGTATCAACAGTGGTGTAATCCTTGCCTGCAGCAGTACTTATGCTACGAGGAAAGTGTGGATAAAATTCCTCTGGTGAGGTTGTAACCTAGTGAACACGTGCTTCGGTTGGTTAGTTTGTTTGTTTGTTTGTTGTTCAGTCATTTTCTTTTTGTTGTTGTTGCCTTTGGTTGGGGTTATTTTTTTATGTTTGTATTTATCAATGTAATCACTTTTCATTTTCCAGTTATTTTACTGTCATTTATGTCTTAGTAATGTAATTAGTCTGTACCAAGGGATTCATTATGTGTTTGGCCTTGTATGACCGAGCTTGTACGTCATACATACGCATAAAGGCATACACATTACAAATGCATATACATATATTTATTTTATCAATCCAACTAACTATCTATCTATCAGTGTACAGTCAAACAGTCAGTCTATCTATCCATCTACCTACATACCTACCTATTACCTATCTGTCTATCTATCTTTTTGTCCACTATCTTTTTGTCTATCCACTGTATATAATAATGCACACACACACACACATACACACACACAAACACAAACACAACCACCACACAAACACACAAAAACACAAACACACATACACAAACACAAACATACAAAAACACAAACACACAAACACACATACAACCACATCTCCAAAAACCAACATATCTGACGGGTTCCCTAGTTTCCCATTACAGGCGTCTAGGGGCGAATGTCGGAAGGCGAAACTTTACAGGCGGTGCCCTAGGATCTCCGAGGTCGAGCCACGCGTCCACCTGAGCGTCTGGCTGGCTGATGCGCGCCCCTGTCGGCTGACGGACGCCACTTTTCAACCCGGGCGCTCTCGGCAAGAATTGGGCGTCCTTTGTCAAGCGCCTCACGTACGAGTAGCTTGACTTGATATCTGGGGAATTTGGGAAGAATTTTACTTATTTCGCAGCTGGCTGGTTGAGAAAGAGTGAGGGATAGATAAGAGAGAGAGAGAGTGTGTGTGTGGGTGGGTGAGAGGAAGAGGAAGGGTAGGAAGGGGGGAGAGAAGGGAAGGCGAGTGGTGGCCAGACAGAGTGAGGGAGGGAGATAAAGCAAGAGAGGGAAGGTGGGGACAGAGATAAAGGAAGAGTTAGTTAGATAGATAGAGAAAGAAAGAGGGAGAAAGAGAGAGAGAGTGAAAGAGACAGAGAGAGAGAGAGAGAGAGATAGTTAGATAGATAGAGAGAGAGAGAGAGAGAGAGAGAAAGAGAGAGAAAGAGCGTGGAAGAGAGTGAGAGAGGATTAGGGAATAGTTAAACGAGGTGTGCATATATAAATATATATATATATATATATATATATATATATATATATATATATATATACATATATATATATATATATATATATATATATATATATATATATATACATATATGT
>BOPN01005479.1:84365-96961 GCA_017312705.2 Penaeus japonicus
AGAGAGAGAGAGAGAACAGATGAGTACAGACACACAAACAGTATCTATATATCAACACTATATGACCATGCATTGTTTGTATGGAAATGAACACATTCGTTATAATCGAGGCGCTCTCATTACCCCGCTGGCATATTCATGAGTTCGAAAATTAATGTCTAGCGGATGGCTGGGGAGTTGCAAAATTTAGTGGTAAGTATTGTAACAGAAATTCCATAGTCTCACACAAAGAAGTATGAAGAAAGGAATAGATTAAATGAAATGAAATATCATGTATATTTTTCAAATTTTCCATTGTCTGCACTATTTGGAAGCGTGTTTATATCTTTATTTAGTATCATCAAGATTTTTTTTTTTTTTCAAGGAGGAGAAAGAGAGAGAGAAGAGGAGAAAAAAAAATGCAAAGTCAAAGCAAAGGACGACGCAACCATAAAGTAACATTATAAAAAAAAAAAAATACTTCACACACAAACACACACAAAAAAAAAAAAAAAAATCCGAAGTGATCTAAAAACGACTGTCTGGTGCGATTAGTCGAACTCGAGAGATTGAATAAACTGAAAGAGATGGGATTGGCCATCTGTAAGAGGGAGAAATAAAACAGAGTATAACATTTTATTGCAGGAAGCGACGAGCAGAACGTTATTCACTCGATACCAAACCATGATTAAGCTTTTCTCTTTTTTATTCTTTCCTGTGTCTCTTTTTTTTGATTTTTTTGACATATGGGATTAAATCTTATCGTATTTATTTACATCAGAACTCTTAGACTCACTCTCTCTCTGAAAACACACACACACACACACACGCACACGCACACGCACACGCACACACACATACACACACACACACATACACACACACATACACACACACACACACCTGCTTGCACTCCATTATAAAACACGAAACGCCCCCCCCCCCACCCCCCGAGGGCCCCGAGTAGTCCCCTTCATCTCCATCTTCTGCGGGAGATGCAGATCGTCTTCTGGCAGGCTGTCTGAATGTCCGGGAAAGGGAGAGTCGCATGACATTCTGTCCTGATTGTTTCTCAGTCCTGGTAACTCATTGTAGTTGATTCCGTTGATACATCCCCGAACTATTTTCTTTTAATATGATACAATTAAGTACCATAAAGATATCTGCTTCTGAAAAAAAATCATATTCATTTATATAATTATTTTGTAGTGTAGTGTTAGGTTGATACTAATGTGGTAAAGAATGTCAGCTCTCATAAAAGGTTGTGCCGAGTGGAATCGTATGTTTATTGGACGACGCAGCCATAATGTAACATAACATGGTGAGGCTGTGAAGGAAAACCTTAGGTAGAGAGTTTGCATATCTCACTGAGAGATGTAACATGTGTTGTGGGGAAAATGGTGCATACTTTACAAAAATTAAAAGAACGATAATGAACATTAATTCCAAGCTAGAACTGTCCTGTCACTTCAATGAGTTTAGTAATTGTATAATAAGATGTTTAAGATATGCCCCCCCCCCCCTCTCTCTATCTCTCACTCTTGCTCGTATCCGTATGCAAGGTGTCTCTGCATGAAATCTCTTGCAATTCACCAAGCACATCGAGAGGGCTCGTCCACTCAGGCTCTTACATGGGAATTAGTCGCGAAGGTTTGCTCGAAGGGAGCGGAGAGTTCACGTCTTGTTGATTGAAAGAGGCAAAAAGGCGAAGAAATGGAATGGAATTGTAGAGAGAGAGAAAAAAATGGATAGGAACAATTGAATTCATAATACTACTTATGGTAGGAAGTGTAAGGGAATCGCTGTATGTGTAATTGTGCGTGCGTTTGTGTGTATACGTATGCGCGCGCGCTTGTGTTTGTGTGTGTGTATGTGTGAAGTGCGCATATACCGCAAATCTAAAGAAATGCCCAAATAATATCTATTCCGAGTCCGGGAAGCTGAAAGACTTGAAGGCGCTTTACGATTTTCCTTTTCATGCGACATTTCTGAAAGGAAAATCAAGAGCCATAATACAGGAAGGCATGAAGCGAACAGTTGAATTACTGCATTTAACTGTTCGCGTCCTGTGAACAATTAAATGCTGTAATTGCTTTAATCGGCTTCAATTTCATGCTATCTGGTCTGGGTCACAAGAACAGTACTGAGAGGAAAATGATGTTGCCAAAGCCTGTGTACTTGTTTTGTTGCTTTATCGATTAAAAAAATATATATACAGATTTTACGCTATTTGAATGTTTCTTTTATTATGATAATCGAGTATTTCATCTCGTTATATTAGTTAATTCAGGCCATAATATCTCGATCTCTTCCACAACACGTTGTCTCATATGAACCTAAGAAGACGAATCGGTCCTTTGGCGAGGCACCGTGGGATAGGCCTGCACTCCGGACACGTGAGGCCGTGAGATGCTGTTAAGTTGAAGAAAAAACAGTAGACTTTCTGTTGTCTTTTTGCTGAAGCGTTTATCGAGATCTCCGTTCCCCTTTCTTCCGTCTCTTCGTGTCTAACGCGGTAGAGTCGGATCCAGAGGCAGCCACCGGGTCAGCGGAGCGAAGGTTTGACTTGTCCCTCGTTTCCTCGTCACAGTCGCCAGGAGTTCAAATTCCATTTTATAAAAGCGACAAGATTATATTTGGATATAATGAAAAACATATGGAGGCGTTTTTGTTTTTGTTTATAAACGATGTGAAAAATAACGATAATCCGAGGCAATTCTTGATTTTATATATCTATGGCTGTCTATCTTTACACAAGTGCGCAATTTACAGGATATTTGGTCTTGGGAAGGCCGTGGCCGAGCGAGCAATTAGATGCAGTAATTGTTCAATCGGCTTCAATATCTTGCTATTTGGGTCAGGTCGATGTTGCGAGAGAAATGTTAAAGTTGACGCCATTCAGATTTGACAAACTAAATTAACTACAAAATAAGTAATATAAAGAGAAAAAGGAATATAATTTACATCTCTGTGCACTCTAGTATTAACGCCACATATTCCATGACCGAAGGGATTCAACATAATTCGTCTCGTCGTTAAACCCACACAACTGTTAGCAAGTTTGAAATTGCATTACGAGGTTTCGAGCCAACGGTACATTCCCTCAACGTCGTTAAGCGAGAGATTGCTAATAGTTGACAATGCCATTAATTCGAGAAGTTAGTGAACGGTTGTTATTGATAATGTAGACAGTATCGTGTTTGGTAGAAGTGTTTCGTATTGTTTCGTCTTTTCAGTGATGCTTTTCATCAACTGGTGATTTGTTTCTCTCTCTCTCTCTATTTCAGGAATTATGAATAGATAAAAATATATAGAAGTAACACCTTGTCTCCCTAGAAAACACTGGTAATGGTAAAGACTGGTTTTGGCAAAAGGAAATAAAAGTCACACGACAATATCCGACATCTTAGAGTAAAATAAATAATAAATATGAAAGAGATTGATCTCACAGAAAAAGGGCGTACCTACGTTTTGTATGAAGGATACGTTACATTATCTAGTTCATTACAGTGTAATATAGTGGTAGCAGTAATAAAGTCAGGATTATCTCAGACAGTGTGTTACATCGTATAATAACAAGCGAAGTTCCGGATTCGTCGAATTACCGAGACTAGGATCCTGGCACTAGGATGCTTTGACACTGGCACTAGGCCTTGCGTGGGAGTCGATCGCATCCCGACACACCTGCCCTTTAGGTCGAGGAACTCGCAATGTGCTGGCGGGATACGGATTTTTTTTCTATCTAACAAATGATTATGATTGTTCAAGCATTAATTCCATTTGCGAATCAAACATAATTACTATACCACGTGTCAGCTGGAATATGATAAAAACTGTAATCATTTAAAGCATACTCTACAATCTATAATTAGCAGAATTATTTTAATATGAAACACTTTCAGCGTCAATAGATGTGCAAATCTTACTTACCTTCAAGCTTTGTTCCTTCAAAGTTCCTCCAGTGGAGTGAGTCGGTAATGTACTGATTAACTGTTATTTCTGTCTCAAATTTCTCCTTCGAAGATTAACATTGCACAAGGTTCCCCTGATGCAAGCTATAGTAGTGCTTGCAAAGGCGGGAATGCACATGCATTTATCTTCCTCTTTTTGACACCCCACGCGCGCGTTTGTGTGTGTGTGTGTGTGTGTGTGTGTGTGTGTGTGAGTGTGTGTTAGTGTTAGTGTGTTAGTGTGTGTGTGTGTGTGTGTGTGTGTGTGTTAGTGTTAGTGTGTTAGTGTGTGTGTGTGTGTGTGTGTGTGTGTTAGTGTTAGTGTGTTAGTGTGTGTGTGTGTGTGTGTGTGTGTGACAGAGAACAAGAGTTAATTACAATCCAATACAAGTATCACCATAGTGTGCCTACTTTGGAAACGCGGCAAATTTGATGGATATTTTCATGAATCAAAACAATTCCGTTCGAACACGAAGCATACGACCGATGACATACATAGCGATCTCTTTATCTGCATTGTTTATGGATATTCGGATGCGAGTTTATGTTTATTTCCATGCAATGGATTTGTCAAATCAGCATTTATTTATATAATTTATATTATTTATATGATATTTATATTCTGATTCTATTCATCCATTCGATTACTGTTTTAAAGTATGGCGTTCGGCTTCCCGCATTCAATTACATATCAGTGATATTTCAATAGGATATATTCATTGAATAATAAAATGCAACGATTTGATTGCCTCGTTATAAATGCAGTTGCTTTGGCCAGAATCTCCTGAAAAAAGAAAACCGGACATAGTGCGCAAAGACAGTGCTTTCGAGGATATAATTCGTAAATCTCCTTAATGAAAGCGGAGCGGTCTCATGCGCCATAAAGGTCGTGCTCACTTTTCCAATTAAGCGAGAATTTCCTGCATCGTCGCTGTGTTTGCATTCTTGATCAGCTGACTGCAACGCCTCTCGCTCGTGGCCTAATTAACATTCTTGGCGACTGAGGATCTGCAACGCCCTGGCGCCGACTGCAGAATGGAATGAGAGAGAGAGAGAGAGAGAGAGAGAGAGAGAGAGAGAGAGAGAGAGAGAGAGAGAGAGAGAGAGAGAGAGAGAGAGAGAGAGAGAGAGAGAGAGAGAGAGAGAGAGAGAGAGAGAGAGAGAGAGAGAGAGAGAGAGAGAGAGAGAGAGAGAGAGAGAGAGAGAGAGAGAGAGAGAGAAAGTCTAGTATTTATCTACACACATAGATCCTTAGACATATTCACCTGAGCACTCAAATACACACACTCATAATTTCCATGCATTATCCATCAGATTACATTGATTACCAAAAGACGGGCCCATCTTCACTACTTATAGTATTTCGTATCAATGATGCATTTCCTGTACTATCAACATTATCAACTTTGATGTAATCTTAATGCAGCTTCACTTATCTACCTAACCAATCTAAATCACACATAAATTGTCTACAAGAAAGAAAAAAATGTGCGTTTATGTGTGTGTATGCATGTCTGTCAATGCATAAGGTACATAATTACAAAAGACGAAGATGTTTCTTCTTATGATTAATCCCCGATGGCTTTTAACATCAGGAAGCCATCCCTCTCCTCACAAGCAATTCGTGCTCCCATGATTTAGCATCACCATTCTCGGCTGAAACGGAGATTCAAATACTTTCCTCGCAATGGCTCATTACCGATTACTATTCAGTGCTTGTTAACGACAACAGCTTTCTTATAGAACAATTGTTTCTTTTAAAACCAATAAAGAACATGAGACAAGACAACGAATTGTTCGTTTTAGTCACTTATTGGTGTGAATTATCACATCCAAAGAAATGATTGTGGAATATAGGAAAGCTGGCGCCCAATTATCTCATTGCCAAAGGATAGACTGCATCGTATGACAGATAGACAGACAGCCAGTGAAAGAGAGAAGTTTGTATTTGTGTGTGTGACAGAAAGAAAGATAATGAAGGAAAACAGCGCGTTGGCAGAAACTGCTAAGAGTGTTAATATTGCAGTCATGCTGGGAGCGGGACGCGTTGCATTTACCTGATCAAGGATTCAACAGGTCGACAGTTCCAGGGAATTTCGTTTAATTGGAAAAGTTTGCACGAACCCTATTGTTCATGCAAATGCCTCGGTTTGATAATAGATATATTCATAATCCCTCGAAAGGTGGAAACAATTAAACGTACAGTATGTAGTTGCCTCAGATCAGTGAATTTGAATTTTTCGAAATCCAGGGAACAGTGATTATGAAACATGTGGCATGTGTTTTGTTAAACTAGTGTACGCGAGAGGAAGAGAGAGGAATGTACATAAAAAACAGAGGCTTAATTCTAAATGTTGCAAAAGCATGTTTTTTTGTTTTTTTTTTATTCAGGAAGGCACCCCTCTTTCTACGTTTTATTTTCTTCACAAGACCAGATTGACAAATTTCAGACTATTCCTGTAATCTAGTTAAGTAACTCTAAAAATCCTACCGAAATGTCTTGCTTCATATTCAAAATTGACTCTTGCCACCTTTCCCATAGGAATTACAGCAAAGAAACTTACTTGTGTCTCCTAAAGGCAACTTGAAACCCCTTCCGGATGTCGCTGAGGAGCGAAGCTTGTAGTCAAAGCAATTTTCGCTCCGCTGATCCGCTGGCCGTCCCGTTACCGGCTTCAACGCGGATAATCCGGCCTTGCGTTCGCGTTGCTTAGACGTTAAGGGATGGAAAAGAAGAGGAGAGTTTTAATGTTTAAGTGAAAGGATGGGAGAGAAAATAAAGTGTCTGGTTGATGATGAAGCTTGAATTTTCCTCGGGAAAATTGCTCGGCTTTCGGTATCGTGAGTTTTATTTAAAAAAAAGAAAAACATTTTTATCGGCATGACACAGATACCCACTCGTGTCTAGACAAGAGCAACATTGATAGCAACAGCAATAATGAGAATAATAATATGAATAAAAACAAACATGATGATGATGATGATGATGATATTGATAATAATGATGATTATAACAATGAAAGTAATTGTATTGGTTGTAAATATGTTGATGGTAATATTAACAATAATCAAATATCAATGACAATGATGACAATAATTATGATGTTGATAATAATTGATAATAATACTGTTATATATATATATATATATTTATATATATATAGTATGGTGTCGTTCCGTCAAAGCGCTAGCAACAAGGGTAGCATTTGCATGCAGTCAGTGATTAACACGTAACATAGCCATATTGTACCCCGAGGGACGTCAGAGAATATATATATTTTTTGTTGTTGACATCATTTAAACGGTTTCTCCTGTAGAGTTCTGGCGGACATGCGCATTAGCACTACAGGTGGTTTTATGGCACAAGATATATTCAATTTCCTTTATTTATTATAATTTTACTGACAACTCATTTAGTGCGAAGAAGAGAGAGACGATCAACTGCTATGTTATTCCACGAACAAATGCATGTACAGTTGATTTACTTTAAGATAGAAGATAATGGCTTTGATCTGTGGAACCAATATTTAGATTAGTCATCAGTAATTTTATATATATAAATAATATATATATTTATTTTAGCATAGTTTTTTTTCTCATTAAAATTTTGAATCTAGTTTCTAAATGAAATTTATATAAATTAAAGTAGTGACGCATTACAAGTCAATCAAAAAAGCGATGTGGACTTAGCCACAAACTCTGTTATTTCATCCTAGATGAGAGGAAGGAGTAAATATCCAAGGATTGGAATGACAATAAGACTCTGAAGATTCGCAATGCCTTTCAGGGCGCCGATAAATATCATTTGGATTTAGAAAAGGGCGAGAGAGGATACCCGTAAATTCAGCAGTGACAAATGTCGTACCTGTTGCGCAGAGAGTCGACAAGACAGCTTCCTCGCCGCCATCCGCCTGAACATCCGCTCAGCCGGCGACACTTTTCGGCACTTTTCCGAGACTGGCAAACCCTCAGAACCAACGATGATGACACCTTTGGCTATTCCTTTGCATAGGTTCTCAGGTGCGGTCACTTCGAGGGGATTTTTTCATCAAAATTCTCATTTAACTTTGACACGTGCTGCGACAGTCGTAACCTTTTTATACGCCGAGAGAGCGAGCATAAACAGCGCAAGTTTCCCAGCGCTATTGACCAGCGTGAGAAGTTTCCGCTCTTTTGTGGCTCCGGCGAGAGGAAGCGAAAGCGAGACCTGTGTGTTCTCAGGGCCAGAGGACGATGGCCATTTGCGTTCTCTATTTTACAGACAGACTTGTGGTCACTTGTTTGTTGTTATCGTACTCTCTCTCTCTTTCTATCTTTCTTTCTCTTCGAACTTTTGTCAGAAAATCATAACTCTGATGAGCGTTGGTTATTTTCCGGAGCTTTAGCCAGCTCACTTTAGTCCAACTCTGTGTATCATCTACTTTTATCTCTCTCGATCTTTCATTCCCAGCTTTGTGTTGTTAGATTATGCGCGTAGACATGAGGGAATATGCAGGCACATTTATATGTACTTGTATTTATGAGTAATGCATCTATATCTTTCAATTTGTTTATTACTCACACACACACGCACAAGCTCACACATACAAACACACACACACGCACGCGCGCACACACACAAACAAAGCGAAACACATACACAAACACACCCGCCCACACAAACACACACACATAAGCACACACTCACCCACATATACAAAGAGAAACATACACACACACACTCTCACACATACAAACACACATACACAAAACATGCTCATTGAGATGCAGAAACAAAAAAAAAAAAAAAAAAAAAATATCCATTATGGTACGGCAATACATTCCCAACTCTCTCTGTGTGGACCCAACTAAAGCAACACCTGTTACACGCCCACATTCTGTTGCTGGAAACTGATGAAAGGTCTAGGTTGTTATCAGACGCTTGAGGTTATTAATAACGAATTCCTCTTATTATGTCACTATATCGAAGTCTGTTGGTCTTTTCACAAAATATATTGTAACCTATTCCACAAGGAAGGGAGAGGGGGAGGCAAAAAAGACAGAGATTATTAGTAGTATACATTCAAGATTAAGAAAGAAGAAACAAGGGAAATGATAATAAGGGAGGGAAGTGAGGAGAGAGAGAGGGAGAGACAGAGATATATAGTTGTTTTTAACATGCACCATAATCCCAAACACGGAAATCACAGTGAGGCTAACTGCACATCATATACAGCTTCCTTTTGAGGAAGGGGCGTCAATTTACGAGACTTCAACAGAGTAATGTTTCTCTTAATGGGATTTAGTGCAGTACAAGAGGCGTTTGAGGTGTGTCAGTCACATGTCAGTTACGTGTCAGTGGTGTGTATGTGTGTGTGTGTGTGCGTGTGTGTGTGTGTGTGTGTGTGTGTGTGTGTGACACATTTATCTGTCATTGAGTGTGCACCTGTTGTGTGTGCGTATCTATATGTTAGTGTTCATGTATGTATCCTTCTATGCATGGATGCGTGTGCATGTAAATGTATGGTTATTTTGGTGTGTGAGTGAGTGATCCCCTCATTAGATTCAACCCAAATGTATTTCAGACTGCCGATTCACTCCTTACGCAATATTTTCAATCAGAATTACCCCAGCATTTGCCTCTCGCTAAGGTTTTCACAACGGACGTCCAAATAATAAACTGGTACTCGACGTTCTTCCTAGCTCTCGGGGGCCGGATACTCAAAACTCTGGCAGTTTAAGACGTCGCAGCGGGTTACGCTCTCGTAAGGTACGATGTCCCTACGAGGTCGCAAATCTCCCATACTCAGAGAAAAAATAAAATATCGTAACCGAAAGAAAACCTCTTAACCGTAGTTCGATGGGATACCCTCAGATGGCGGGACCTTTTCGAATTGACCAATCAACAGTCAGCCCTTTAGACGTAACTACCAATTGGAGGCCACGGTCATTAGGGGGAGGAGCGAGCGAAAGAGAGAGAGGGAGTGGGAAAGAGAGCGAGAGTGAGATATAGATGATTATAAAAACAGATAGATGGATATTTGAATGGATAAATAGACAGAGAGATACAGATATATATTTATGAGTGTATATATATATGAATATATATATGCATGCATATATAAATGTATATGTATGTTTGTATATGATAAATACATACATATATATATATATATATATATATATATATATATATATATATATATATATATATATATATATATATGTATGACAAGACACCTTCATTTCCCAAAGCTCTATAGTGTATTCAATATGTATTGTCGTAAACTCCATAGGGTAAACGACGAGCGCATTCTATAATTGCTTGTTATCTTCTTTATATCAAGTGGCTAGGGAGAATGGAGGTATTTGTGATACACAGATACAATATAAATTGATATGACGCCTTATACTGTGTCTGGGACAGTCAGTAATACATAATCTATACAAATCTCATTTGTACAAGTCGGAACTAGCACGACTTATTTCCGGGTTCACACCGGTACGAGTGCTCGGGACCACCCTTAAGTTACGAGGTGCTGTGACGTCACGCGGGGACGGTTAAAAGTTTTGAGTATGACCATCGGAGCTCGCAGTTCGAGTTAAGACATGCGCGGCCTGGCTGCGCGGGCTTACGACGTCGTTAGCTGTTTTGAGTATCCGGCCCCGGGCTCCTCGCAGGGAGAGCTTTCCGCCCTCCGACCCCCCACGCCACTAATTGGCTGCACCTTCCTGCTGAGCAGAAGGTTCGAAGAACCTCATTAGCATTCAGAGAATTCAAGAATATGTTTTCTTGTCGAATGCTATACATAAGAGCACCTTTTTGTCAGAATAAAGATCGGTTTGATTAGATAGGAAATGGGTAAATTTTGACATATAAAAAAGTGATTTTGTCGTTACACCCGTGTAGCAAAGATTACTAAAATGCTTATGATAATAATCATGATGATAATGATGATAATGATAGTGGTGATAATGATGATGATTATGACTCTGATATTTATAATGATGATGATGATGATTGATGGCAATGATAATAATGATAAAGATAATAGTAATCATAATCATAATCTGGTAATAACAATAATAATATTAAAAATAATGATACTGACAATGAAAAAATGATAATAACAATAATGATAATGATACTTATTATATGGAAATAACAATGATGATAATGATACCAATAAGAATTATAATATTGATGGTAAAAAAATGAAAATAATAATGATGATGCTATAAATAGTTATAAAAGAATAAATAGCACTTAATATTTTTACTACTACTGTGGCGTCTTACTAACAGTTGCAGGTAGTTCAGCAAAGCTGTTAACTGCTGTTATAGCAATGAGGCAATTTGGATATCTTATTGCTCTTTAGAATGGAAAGATTAGGATTTAATCATGACAGCAGGATGTGTGTAGGATGGTTATCCCAAGGGCATAAAAGAAATCATTTAAACTCAAAACCTTAACATTAATAAGAATGAAAAAAACATCAACTTTAAAACTGTCAACAAGTAATATATAATTCATATAATTCACAGCTCAGTATCCAGCCTATACTAAAAGTTTCATAACAATCCAAGAAATTCATCAGCCATGCTCATCTTTTAGGCGACCGGAGCTCGAAGCGGTCGATTCACTCAGGTTCAAAGGGGTTGGAGTTTCTTTTACTCATGATAAACGTGTCGAATATCAAAGCTCTCACTTGCAATCTATAATCTTGACAGGGAAACCAATCGCCATCTTCATCGTTCTTCGTTTCTTCTCTTCTTTCTTTTTTTGTTTGATTTATTCTAGTTTATTCTTGTTCCTATCTTGCATATCAGGCTAACTGGAATCCCTCTTGGCTCATCAGGACAAGGAGGAGATCGGGTTACCTGTGCACCGCTTTCGGGAGCTCGCGAACTTTCCCTGAAATTAGATTTGATGAAGATGCTCCCTGCGGTTCCTCTGCCAGACCAAATGGAAGGAAAACACAACCTTTTCAGCTCTACGGAGAGTGAAAGCATAGTCCTGGAGTTCCCCCCCCCCCCTAGACACACACAACAGCCAAACGTCCATTCTCTCTCCTGATATTCCTGTTGCATATAAATATTCGAGCAATGAATAACGCATGTTAGAGCGCACAGCACCGCGAGATGCTGTCAGATACATCTTGCATGCAATGTTAGTGTTCACGCACGATTTAAGCGCTCACGTATTTTGTAAATTCTTATACAACACATATAGGTGTGTGTGTGTGTGCTCAGGACACATTCACCTTCCTGCGGGATGCTCTGCACAACCTTACCTTATTTCATCCACATCGGGTTGCCTATCGGCAGGTGATACATGCACGTACATATATACTGTACATACAGACATCTACATATACAGACACACAAATTTCTTCCTCTCCCCCTGGCCTGGAAACATGCCTACATATTGTGTCGTGTGGATAATTATGGATAATCTAGAAGACTTAGATTGGAGACGCCCTTTACATTTTCCACTGTGGACTTTTTTTGGTACTCATTATTATTTTTAGCCTTTTTATTTGTAATTGTATTAGTATGGATAATAGAAGTTGTAGCATCTGCCTACTATGTATGTGTGCGTCTCTCTCTCTCTATCTACACACACACACACACACACACACACACACACACACACACACACACACACACATATATATATATATATAT
>BOPN01005480.1:0-2500 GCA_017312705.2 Penaeus japonicus
TATATATATACAGAGAGGGGAGAGAGAGAGAGAGAAAGGGAAAGTGTGTAAATGTAGGGGGAGCAATCAAATTGCTTGCTTGATCGGCAAAGTGTCCGGAGACGATACACACAACATAGAGTGGTTACGGACCCTCTACACAGAAGTGTTCACAAATCTCCCAAGTGGTAGTGGTAATTTTGTCATGTAACATATTCAAAATATAATGTATTACTCAGTATAAATATATGTCTCATATATATCATATATCCACAAAAGTGTTCACAAATCTCCCAAGTGGTAGTGATTATTTCACTTCACTTGGTTCTAAATTGTGTCTAATTTATGCTTGGGAGATCTGTCTAAGTTATTAGACACTGTGTTATCCAATTAAGATTAATTACATTAAAAAAAGAGTGTACAAGTTCTGTCTATGGTAGGGGCATGATCCTGCCTGACCGGTCACAAACAGGTGACCTCTTTTATACACAGCAAGGAGGAGGGAGGAGGGAGGGGTGAGGGGGGTGCTTTCAGGTGATGGAGTGACAAGTAGAAGAAAGTCTCAACCATCTTATGGTGAATAATCGCAGTCGGGACGCCTTTCTATGGTGATGACTCACAGTCGGAGAGGAGGTGATGGTGACTCAAGCAATGATGGTTATACATATGAATGAAATGAATATATTCTAGTTACAGTTACATAAGAAATTAGATATCTGCTAAACTATAAACAAGGTGTTAGTTGAAATAAAGATATACTTAGGATACATAGTTGAATTACAGTTAGTGGATATATGCTTAAGGTCCCTCGCGGATGTATCAAGTGTTAAGCGTCTCGCGGCGGTTGCCAGAGGAAAGTGAATTTGGCAAAGCTGTTACATGGCTTCAGAGAGAGGCAGAGAGAGTGAGTGAGAGAGAGAGAAAGAGAGAGAGAGAGATAGAGAGAGAGAGAGAGAGGGAAAGAGAGAGTGAGAGAGAGAGAAAGAGAGGGAGAGAGAGAGGGAGGGAGGGAGAGAGATAGAGTGAGTGAGATAGAGAGAGAGAGAGATAGATAGATAGAGAGAGAGAGAGAGAGAGAGAGAGAGAGAGAGAGAGAGAGAGAGAGAGAGAGAGAGAGAGAGAGAGAGAGAGAGAGAGAGAGAGAGAGATAGAGAGAGAGAGAGAAAGAGAGAGAGAGAGAGCGAGAGAGAGAGTGAGAGAATAAGAAGGAGAGGAATATATAAATAGAGAATGGGGCATATATAAAACAGATAGATATACATGAAGCCATCCTTCCCTCACGTGTGCCTCTAAACGAATTACACCTGTATCAGCCATGAAGGTTCTAATCAGCCCCATTCACCTCGCCCTTCTGACGACAAAGAAGACATCCAACTCAGCCCTCCTCCCCGTCCCCACCCCTCACCCCTTCCACAAAAAAAAGACGAAAAAAAAAGAATAAAAAGAGTAAAAAAAAAAGAAAAAAAAAAAAAAAAAAAAAAAAAAAAAAAAAAAAAAAAAGGTAAAATGATTGGAGCACTAGACTCGCCTTCTCAGAGTAAGGTGAACCGAAGAAGAGAAGCAGCACAATGCACCTTGTCTTCAAGTGGGTTCTTCCACAGCCCGCGGGCTACAAGCACTCATTAGGAAGACGGCCACATGCCTCGTCCCTCTCAGCGCGCGGTTCTTCTTTGTTATGTGGAGGTCGACCTTGCAAGGTGGTGCTCGGCGGAGGTGGGAGTGTCAGGTCAGGGGCAATGGAGTCGGAGGTACCGGTTGGGTAACTCGGTTCGTAGTACGAGGTGCGCTGGTAGTAATGGCGGCAGGGTTTGCTCGGTGGATTGTCATATTTTCAAACGCATTTTTCTGTGTGGATTTTTTTTTTAGTGTTACAGGTATATTAGCATTGTTGTTGTTGTTTATTCGTTGTTGGTTGGAGAGCGGATGGCGTTTCGACGGCGTCACGATGATTTCCTTTGGAGTAAATGTGGATGTTAGATAGACGCACAAGAAAGAAATGACAGCGTAAGATGAAATCTGTTTTCATGGCCATGAGCATCCCTGTTGCCACGCTGAGAAAAAATGCAAATAGATATACAATAATCCTTGGGATTGCAAGCAGAAGGTGCGATCAACCTGTTCCTATTCAGAGCTCATTGTGCTCCGAATTTCGATTACGATTACACTGTTATTACTGGCTTGACCATATGCACAATGTGATATTCTGCCCTTCACTCACGACAACGCGTGGTTGCAGTGTAAAGAAAAAGAAAAGAAAAAAAAACAGGTACGGGAAGGGAAGCCATTATCTCTTTTTATCAGGTTCAGATGAGTCTCTCCTTGAATGATGAGTAGAAGTCGAAGGGATGAGTCTCTCCCTGAATGACGTGTAGAAGTCGAAGGGATGAGTCCTGAAAGCTTAAGAAGAAGAAGAAGGTAAGGTCAACTAGGAAATATTTGCCTTAGCGGCGCCGGTCCAGCCTGAAGGTCAGTCGGGGTGTCGCTGGCGATGGCGAAGGTCAGTGTCTGTCGCGTCACTACA
>BOPN01005480.1:30000-32500 GCA_017312705.2 Penaeus japonicus
ATACATATGTATATATATATGTGTGTGTGTGTGTGTGTGAGTGTGTGTGTGTGTGGATAGAGAGAGAGAGAGAGAGAGAGAGAGAGAGAGAGAGAGATAGAGAGACAGAATGCGAGACAGAAAGAGAGAGACACAGAGAATTAACTTCCATTACTCAATTTTATATACGTTTTCAATGTATTTACTTTTCTTTTATTTCGAAACCTACAAGAGCGAGGAGACGATGACTATGAAGAAAAGGAAAGAGAGAAAGAAGAAAAAGAAGGTAAAAAAAAAAAAAAAAAAAAAAAAAAAAAAAAAAAGAAATCTTTTTTTTTTTTTTTTTTTTTTTTTTTTTTTTTTCAACTAATATCATTTTCTGATTCCGTTACCGTGTCTTCTAAATCACCCATCCTATTCAAACTTCCGGAGAAAAGAAAAAGAATATCTTGCCCCCCTCCCTACCACCCCTCTCCCCCCCCACACACACATTTTTCCTGAAAATTTTTGATCCGAAAAAAAAGGAACAACAGAACTACAACGTTTCCCCGAAGCTAACAGCTGAGCTCTGACGTCACACCCTGGGTCCCCGCCCTTCCTCGTGTCAGCGCCTAAGCTAGCAAGGCTTTGAAATTAGGGGTTAGGAGGGGTCTAGGGATGGGGGCGGGGGCGGGGGGAGGGGGAGGAAGGGGGAGGGGTGAAGTGGGGTGAAGGTTAGGAGGAGGGGGAGGGGGAGATGGGGAGGAAGGGTGGAGGAGTAAGGTTGGGAGAAGGGAGAGGGGGGGGAGGGAAGGGAGGTGGAGGGGGTGGAGTGGTAGGGTTAGGAGGGGGGGTAGGGGTTGGAGGTAGGGGATTCGGGATTCGTCGGCAGTGGGGGAAGGGGCAGGGGAAGGGGCAGGGGCAGGGGCAGGGGAAGGGGAAGGGAAAGGGAAGAGTCTGGAAGCAACAGGGTCGAGACATTAGCTCAGAGCATTTCCGTTTTCTGTTCATTGGACGTTAAGTAAATTGTGAATCACTTAGGGAATACCGCCTCTCCTATTCGAGATTTCTTTGTTGAATATTGTCGTCAAGAAGATAATGATGATCTGCAAATTGGACAAAATTCTTCGTATCTATCAATGGTAGGAAAACGTTTCTCAGGTTTACTCAGCGTCTCGCGCCACGGTGTTGCCATATGAAGATCCTTTGGGGTATGCCACTCCATTCCCCCGTTTTTGAGGGAATGTTCCCGGGTAAAACAAGTTTGGACGAAGCTTTACTCGCTCTTTCTCTTTTTTTTTCTCTCTCTCTTTTTCTTTATTCCGTCATTAATTTGTAGCAAGGAAATGATACTTTGAAAGGCGTGAAGACAAAAGAATAATAAGAAAAAAACAACAAAAAAACGGAGGTACGGACACGAATAGTTGTGTGAATGGTCATGTTTTAGTGAATTTCATGTATGTGTTTGTTTTTCTTCTTCATGTTTTGTATGGCATCGTCAGTCTACAGAATTGAATATACGCTTAACACTATTAAGTATATTGAGAAACATACTAAATAAGGTCAAAGGCTTTAAAGGTGTGCAGTAATTTTACATCCTTCAGTCTTTCCCGTAACCGTATGGCACAGATTTACAAGACTGTGACATAATATGGCGCAAACGTAAGCACCGTTTCCCAGGGATATCTGGCAATACCTCCCGTGTGGGCAGCGCGAGGGAACAGGTGCCAACATCATTTCTCTAAATCATTTAAGATAACAACAGGACCCTTAGCTGAGAGGAAAAATCTAAAGCCTGATATTAACAAAAGGGTGAGGGGGATGCTGTTAAGAAATTCACAACTTGAAGGAGTTTGTGTCCCTAACCGCCGTCAGATATCTTGCGACATGTGACAACACACACACACTCACATATAGAAGGTCGTCCTCCCGAACAACCTGATTTCTTCTCACACCGTCCAGGCGAGAGGATACCTACCATTAAGACAACTCAAGATCAGTGACTTGGACTCGAACGCCAGACAAATTATCAACATGAGTGTGTTCAAGATCCCCTTTGCGGTGGTCGTTATTGCCACCTTCGTGAACGCCAGAACCACAGACTTGGTCCCACCAGAGGACTTCGGTCTCCTGAAGGAAATAGCAGCCTTGGATTCCCTCGATCGTGACTTCGGTGACCCCCAGGAGGCAGGTACGCGCGTCGAGAGGTCCTCCTTGGACGGCCCCGAGGAGAGGCTGATTGACCGTCAGATCAAACAGCTGAAGAAGTTGAAGTGCAAACCCCACGTGAGGAAGGAACTCGTCCACGACCACTTGGACTCCTCGAGCCCCTTAATCGATAAAGAACTCATACCTCACTACCTGCCGGTGAAGAGATGCGACCCCGACTGCAGCTTCTGCGGCGACCCCCGAGAGGGCAGTGAATACCAGAAGTGCCAGCCGGCCAAGAGACGAAACAAGAAGTTCCTCGTGCGGTACTACGAGAGGGGCTCTCCCAAGTACCACGAAGTGACCGTCCGCGTCGATACCAAGTGCAAGTGCG